>BQNB010052762.1:35000-40331 GCA_026074375.1 Tanacetum coccineum | reverse complement strand
ACATGGGTTCAACATGGTATTTTCATAAAGATTTTGGTCAAAACGACTAAGTGATTCCCGCGGACATGTCCACGGGAAAACGTTGGCGGGAAAACTCACCGCCAAAAAATCCTTTTAGGCAAAACGACTAAGTGTTTCCCGAGGACAGGTCCTCGGGGAAACATCACACACCTTTATCATAAAAGCAGGTCTTATCATCACAACCACCAACACATCACACTCTTATATCCTAACAACCACCACACATAACACACACTCTTATCATCACAACTTAACCATCAACACACACTGTTATTATGAAGATGTTGCAACACGAAGCTTTTGCGTATTGTTGTGGAAAAGGAGATGTAGTTTTGAGAGAATCGTATCGACCTCACACCCGTGGTCAACTGGACTATGCATTTCCTCTATCAAAGGTGAACAATTACATGTTTTTTTATTTTTGTAATATATAAATAATTTTGTTAGTTCTTAAAAATTACTTTCTTTACTCTTAACAGCCTCGGAAAAACGAGTTTGGATGTAAAAAAATTTATGGAAAGAGCAACGAGTCCGTCTCCTGGCCGCTTCTCTTGGAGCTTCAATGACTCCAAGTTATTCTCTAGGACCTTCAACACCTCCAAGTGGGACCTTCTAGAAATGCAGAATGCTCAAACTTGAAGCTCTTGACTGGAATGATAAAGGTACTCGAGGCAACAATAGAAATGTATATGCATCTGAAACAACACATACTTAATTCAATTGCACTACTTCACGAGGTTTACAATGACATGAGAAAACTTAGTTTGGAGTAGTTTGTAATTTATCCATATCAACTTAGCATTTGGAATGTAATTTGTATGTTTCAATGATATGTTTAAACTTTTATCGATTTCTAATGTAATTCGTATGCTTTAGTATTTAAACTTTTATCGATTTGTAACGTAATTCGTATGCTTTAATGTTTGAACGTTTATCGATTTGTAATGTAATTTGTATGTTTTACTTCTTTGTTAGTTTAAGTCCGCACAACGTGGTTTTGAAAGCGTAACAAACCTTAATAGCAGTTTCGAAAGTTCAGAATTGACAAGTGGTTTTGTGGTTTAGCACCGGGATATAGTCACGGGAAAACAAAATGCCACGTCACCCCCACCGTCATTATCGTTAATCACACTAGTGAAACGAGGTCAAACTTGGTCAAATTTTTCCCCAAGGACATGTCGTCGGGGAAACCTTGGCGGGAAACAGCCCGCCAAATTTTTTGGCGCCGTATTTGGTCTACGTTTTGGTCAAACATGGTCAAACTTTTCCCCGGGGACATGTCGTCGGGGAAAGTATGGGCCACGTCAACCCCCAATCGTTACCACTAATCACATTAACTAATCACGGTTCAACTATGGTCAAACTTTTCCCTGAGGACATGTCCTCGGGGAAAATGGGGCGGGAAAAATCACCGCCAATATTATTGAGACCAAATTTGGTCAAACTTTAACCATATATTCCCCGATGACATGTCGTCGGGGAAATGTTTGATCAAATTTGACCATAAAGCCTACCGAAACATATGCCACGACAGCCGGGTTTTTGTCGTTTAGCGGGTTTTCCCCGACGACAATTGTCGCTGGGGAAAAGTTCGTCGCCTGTTGTTGTTTTTCTTGTAGTGTAGCTTTTAAACGAGTTAATATGTTTTACCATGAATAAATCTTTGTTAAGAGTAATCTATGTTGCTTTAAGGCTTCAAATACCGTGAGTAGTTTAGAGTTCAATTAATAAAACATGCGTATTGCAAAATAGTAAAAGAAAAATAGAGAAGGAGATCGTGGTTATGCGGTTTAGTTTGATATGTTGTTAGTTTTGATTTAAAATCATACACAAAAAAGTAAACCAAAATATAATATGAAATACCTTAAACGTGCTGCCATTATCCCTCACACATTGGTTATAATATATTAACTCAAGGATTATTGCAAAATCTATGTAATGTCTCTTAATTAACATACCGAATCACTCTATGGGAACCATATGCAAGCTCTTAACATTCAATAACATTCGCAGTTTCGTATTACCGGTAGTACATCATATGCATACATACATATGCTTAGTTCAAAAAAGAAGACATGTTCTAATTCAGTTATCAGTTAGATACTTGGATATAAATCAACTTTTACTATACAAGTTTTTTGTTTGCATATCTATGACCAATTTGTAGCAAGGAAATTCCAATCATATGTGTGTTTTGAAGTGGGATTTCAACCAACTAAGTAAGTGTATCGACACGTTTCTAAAAAAAACAATGTCAGCACTAGTGGTAAGAAATAAAAAGATGTGAAGCCTACAATAGAGGTTAGTAAGTTAAACTCATTTGATGTGCTTAATTCGATTGAAAATGATGCTGAGTTAGGTACAAATGGTGGGACTTCAAATCTGACTAGTAAAAAGGTCAATTCTAATGGATCCTCGTTCTGGAATGTGGATTCTAGTAGTACTAGTACTACCCCTATTGTTGAAAAAATTGATAAAATGAAAAGACTTATTATTGATTGGGCGGCTACCCTTGTGGATTATGAGGGTAAACCGTTGACAAGGGTTGATTCTTCGGGTGATTATGATAGTGAGAATGAAGTTGCATCGGTTGATAACGATATGACTAATTTTCTGGCTTCAAAGGATGTTGGCTATGGTACTAATAGTCTATTGGAACAATGGAAGTAATCTTATGGGGATGGGGAATACGATTATGACCCATATGACGATGATATGTATGACGGCCAAGATATTTCTAACAAGATTCAAGATATATGCGATAATTTGGATATCAAAGTTTGAGGTCATAAGAAGAAATAATTTTTTGTTTCTTTTGTAGTCTAGTCTCTTTGTGTTCCTTCCTTTAAGGAAATGGTTTTGCTTATGTAACGGGCGGAGATGTGAGACTCAGTGACGAAGCCAGGATTTCAGTTACGGGCGGGCCAAATAACGAATTAGCATCTACAAAGTAACATCGCTGAAGAGCAGTTATATGCATGTGGTGAGTGGTTTATCATTTGATGAATGTCTAAATAACTTATACATAGCTCTTAAGGGCTACATTAAGCATTTTCCAAAAAAATAGAGAAAAAACTACGTGTTAAAGTCTTTAAAGGAAATTATAAATGTCGTAAGGTTAAATCATGAATAAACCGAAAATTCTAATTGGTGAACAATGTATAATACAACGTATTTTAAGTTTAAATCTATAAAGCAAAAATAAATAGAATGCAAATTAATTATTCTAATTGAAAAACACTAAAGAATACATGGCATATAAACGTTAATGGGTGGACCAAATAATTTGAAAGACCAATATATAATATAAATCTAAAACACATAAGCTTTTGTTCAAAGTTTGGGGTTGACCATGGCATACCCAAAGCATCAAGTAGCTTCGTCTCTGGTGGGATTCACCCTCATCTTTTGTACTTAACTGGTTTTTTTGTGTAATAAAATTTATCGGGGAAATCCTTAACAAAAAAAATAAAGCTCAGGCTATTCACTTGAGAAGTTTCACACACATATAATCGAAAGACGTAATTTGGATGAGAAAATGAGAAAACTTAACGTTATTCTAGATCAATATTAAAGTGACACGTGATGACAAATTGTCAAGTAAACAACCCGTTATGTGGATTGAATATCGAGCTTGGAAATAGGATACACAAGAAAATGTTACACCAATTGTGGAAACTAGAGAGCATGGACCATTTAAAAAGTGTACGTAGTTACATCAACGATGTCATCTAGAACACTAGTTATAAATGTTCATGACTAATAGAAGTTAACATTATAAGTCCAAAAGTATATGTATCTCACTCTGATAGGAAACTGTTACGAAATTGGGTGGTCGTTTAGTTAAAAGACAACATATTTTCCTAGAAGAAGGATAAAGAAAACTGACGTATTAAGATGAGATGCTATAATTTTTGTACTTAAATATAACCTGATATTTAGGTTAAAGTTTATACTTTACCTCATTACTATCTTACACATTTTAGATTTAAAACGACGCCGTTTTTGACCTATGTGCACTATTCATTTTAAGCACTGTAGCACTGCTACAGTGCTGGGCCAAAAAAAAACCCAAAAAATCAGCCCAAAAATTTGGCCCGGCCCAATTAGTTTTTTTTTTTTTAAATTGTCGGCACAAAATAGGGAGGAAAAAAATGTTATAAAAGTACCGACGCATTCAGATAAAAAAAATACCCGCGGTAACATTTCCGAATTGACTTAAACAGTGTCATTTTACACCATGAGACCAAAAAAAAAAATTCGCAAAAAAAATAAAAAATAAAAAAAATAAAATTTTAACGCGACGCAACAACGCGTAAGACCATAAAAAAAACTACTAAACACGATACTGAAAAAGTAAACCCGCACTATTAAATATGAGACCGACAAAATAAACTCGCACAAAATTAAAAGAAAAAAAAAAGAATTAATGGTTTTTTGACCTATGTGCACTATTCATTTTAAGCACTGTAGCACTGCTACAGTGCTACAGTGCTGGGCCAAAAAGAAGCCCAAAAAATTTAGTCCAAAAATTTGGCCCGGCCCAATTCGGCACAAAATAGGGAGGAAAAAATGTTATAAAAGTACCGACGCATTCAGATAAAAAAATACCCGCGGTAACATTTCCGAATTGACTTAAACAGTGTCATTTTACACCATGAGACCAAAAAAAAAATCGCAAAAAAAATAAAAAATAAAAAAAATAAATTTTTTAACGCGATCGGCAAAAAACGGTAAGGACCATAAAATAAAACCACTAAAACACGATACTGACAAAGTAAACCGCACTATTAAATATGAGAGACCGACAAAATACTCGCACAAAATTAAAGGCAAAAAAAAGAATTAATGACAGAAAACGCACGAAAAAATTAACGCCCCGCAGTAACGTGCAAGAAAAAATAAACTTACACTATTAAACATAAAAAAAGCAGCGAAAAAAACAAAATTAAAAATAAATAAATAAATAAAAATAAAAAATTAATGCCCCGTAACAACGCGGAAAAAATTAACGCCCGCAGCAACGCGCGGATAGTTCTGCTTGTTATATATATATACTATAGGCGGCATAAAACGCTGCCGTTTTTGGCAGCTCGCTACAGTGCTACAGTACCCGGCCCATTGGGCCGGCCCATTTGGCAATTTTTTTTTTGTAGGCAATGTAAAAAAAACCGCTCGGCATAAAATAGAAAAAAAACTACAAAAATATTGATTTATTCAGATAAAAAAAATACTCGCGACATGAGGCCGAACATATAAGTACCATATAAAAAACAAAATATTAACATGAGACCGAAAAAATAAATCCGC
>BQNB010052762.1:0-10000 GCA_026074375.1 Tanacetum coccineum | reverse complement strand
GACGTGGCGAGATTTCGATACCTCTGAAGTAGTGATTTTAGTCCAAAAAGATTCTATCTTGACATTAATAATATACATCTGAAGTAGAACCATTATATTTGATTCGAAGCTATAGATAAACAGGATTGTGCATAAATGATGTTTTGCGATGTTCTTTATATTTATAGTTTTTGCTTATTCACTCGGAATAGTTATACTTGCTTGCTTTAACGAGGCTAGATGAGATTGGAAATAATAAGCCTCGATTGTTTGGTTAAATTGAATTTAGGAATAAACAGCTCATAAGTAAGTTTTTTTGTTGTTTGAAAATAAGAGAGGGCTAGCAATTTAGTGATGTTAGTTGCATGTTAAAATAAGCACTTTGAAATAAGCCGTTTATTGAAGAGTTTTTTTAGAGGGTATTTTTTGGGTGAATTTAATCATGTTTTGTGACTTTTGCAGCCTAGTTGACTAAAGGGGAGTTGAGATGATACGCTAAGGTTGTTCCAAATTTAGTTTGTGGTAAGTTTTCAACTTTTTCTTATCGAGTTAGGTTATCGATTTATTTGCATTGGGTTTTGGTTTTGCAAAATATGACCTTACACTAAAACAATTTTAAACAGATCAGGTAGGTTGGATTGGGTGTGCTGGGAAAAATGGGTCAGCCGAGTCAGATGGTGTAAGCGAGGTTCAGGTGGTTGAGTCGAAATGGGTTACTGATGAGCCACGTGAACGTATCGGAAGTATGCATACATATAACGATTACATGGTAAGGTTTCTTTTTGCCTTCGTACGATTTTAGGATTGGCTCAACAAATATAGTGAACGTTGTAGCGAGAGAATGCAGTTGTTATGTGTTGCTGAATACCTGTGTTTTGTATTTCTATATCTAATTCTTTTTTAAAGATGGAAATATCTAACTTTAAGCCATTAGTGGTCAACAAAGATGAATTATTAAAACCTTTGACACTCTCACCCTATGAAATCGCACATGTACAACTAAAAATGTAATGTTTATAAGTGTTTTAAAATCGGTCGGGCATCTGCAAAAATTAAGAGTTTTTGGGTCTTCCACCGATATGTTCGAGCATGGCCTTGAAACTGTTTCTACACACTATGCTAACCATTAGAAATTGAAATGGTCTCGCTGATTTCGTGCAAAGAAATTCAACCATTGGCAAGGAACAATTAGCTCTTATAGGTCCTTAATAGATATCAGCGAGGTTTAGGTTGGATTTTTTTTGTTGCAGATACGGTCGGAATCAGGAACCACCATTGGTGACACGGGTGGAAGTCAGATGAGCAGGTCAAGCGTTAGCCCTCAAACGTATAACAAGTAAGTAACACTTTCGCTAACCTTGCACAGAAAAAAGGCAATCCCAGGGCTGACAAATTCTCTTTTACATCTATACATGATAAAAAAACCACGAACTCTTGAATGATAAAACGGATAGTGTTTCTGGAAGTTGGTGAAAATGGATCGGGTTTGGTGGTATGTAGAAACAAGTGTGGTTTGAAACCTATCGTACATATAAGTACGGGTAATGGACAAGTTACGTTTAACTATAAATTTGTGTCACAGGTTAGTGGCCCTTCTGGGAAAATAACATGGATCCGAGGCGGCACGACAAATTTGTATGGTGGGAATATACAGGAGGCTATCGGCAATAGGTGAGTTCACATTCGTCTATAATATTCAACTACTCTTTTTTGGTACTGATAAATCATGGGTGTTTGGGTGTGGTATTATGGTGTGTTTGGGTGTGGTATTATGAGGTGTAATAGGAGGTGTAAAAGCTGATAACCACATGATTATTGGTTCCATCCATACAGTCAAAAGTGTTTATTAGTATCATGGGTGTTCGGGTATTATGAGGTGTAATAGGAGGTGTAAAAGCTGATAACCACATGATTGTTGGTTCCATCCATATAGTCAAAAGTGTTTATTAATTAGTAGATGTAAAAAGAATACATTAGTTTCACTTCAACCACTCTTGATACTTTGAAGATTGTTTAAATAAGTGAATATGAGTAGATCTATGTGTATGCTAATACCTATATGCTCAACATAACCTTCTGTCATACTGCTAAAATAAACACCTAAGTACTGTTAATACTTTATACAGGCTCTTGAATTACGTTTAGTCTTGGTATTGTATTTGTAATCCTAAACGCTGATTAATGTATATCTTTTACGAAATTATAGAATATATGTCCTGATATAGTGAATTTAGTTACCTATAAACTTTTATGCAATGCTGACCAATTATCTTATCCTTCTGTGTTGAGCTTTTTATTGTCTCTGAAATATCTTTCTACAATGATATAGTCTTATTCTTCTGATAGTAGTGTTTCAGTGGTGCCACTATGTGATTTATTGTAAACTGATGGTACAGGTCAAAAAGGTCTTGCACCTACTTCGAACAAAGCTACTCACCTGTACTTCAGTTGATATTTAGTGAGCTATTCAACCTAAACACTTTGTAAGCTCATATAATTAGATTTTTATTGATTAGTTATATTATTCTGTTTGATAATTTCTTTCTCCATTACTATGTGAACTTCCTATTTATAAACGTGCAGATTTTGTGACCAGTGGAACATTTTACAAGGCCAAGAGCCCCACGAGATTAGTTTGATCAATATCGAGAATGGATAATTGAAGTTGAAACAATGGTTTTGCTAACTCTTAACTTTCAGCTAAACAAGACATCCATATGCACATCTTGACTACCTTCTCGCTATACTTGAACGTAGACGGTTAGAGGTATGCCTTCAATTCATATGGGTGAATTTTACTCTGTCTGAAAATGTTGATTGGTCAAGTTTCTATTTTTTTCCATTCATGGTTTATATATTTATTGCCAATATACATATCATTTATGGTTTTGGAATTTTATGAAACTATTGTTTACGAAAAGTAGAGCAATGCTAAGGTGTTCGCGTTTTTTGTATGATTAATTGATTTTGGCCAACTTATGTAACCTTGGTTTGCAGAATTTCTCTTTCCTATACACTAATATACTTCAGGATATAATTACATTTTTCTTGAACGGTTATAGAGTTGCATATTAAGAATGCTATAAAGGGGATTACTTTGGGTGGTTGTCTAATGGGATGTTGATGAGTCTAATTAGAAATCGATCAAATCATACGATAATAAGACAACCACTATATCGTTGCTCAAGTGGATTAATCCCATATGTGAAGTGTAAAGAACAAGGATTCTATTTGAAATGAAGCAATAAGAAAATAAAAAAGTAGGAAACACCCTTTACCTTTATAGGATGTTTTGGTTTGCTTATTTAGTTATCGTTTTTATTCAAATAAGCTGCACTGGATAAGTAGTTTCAAATTGCTTAGTCAAAATAACTCAATCGACTCACAAGTAATAGTATAGGCTGTTTAATTAAGCAATCTGAAACACCCTCAAACTTGCTTACCTGTAGGCTTGAAGTTTATAAGTAGGGGTGTTATCAGACTGGGGTATTGCGTTTATCCGGTGACAGTAGCATACCAACATTAGCGTTGAACATGTGAAGTACACGCAGCAATAAGGTTTATAAAATTACAATATTAGTAGACATATTCTTGGTATTAGAATTCACATTCAGTTCAGTTTTACTACATGTCAACATCACATTAATTAAGAAGGTTCGACAACGTTTGTCGATCACCCATATAAGCATCATTCTTAGATACACTTGATGGGTCATCAACTATAACAGTATTTAAATCCGAGGTAAATGTTGTACTAAGAGTTGGTTCTATACGGATTCTTTTCTAAACATGCTATTCACATCAAAAAAATTGATGCCAACTTTTTTCTTCATTTCCTGATAAGAAATATATTAGCTAAGATATCATAAGCATTGGTTAAAGGAAAATCGTGGTGCTAAGTATAGTCGTGCTACAAAGTATTGCTCTTCGACCACTTCAAACTATTATGTAGCAATGACAAGGTTTTGTTGATTTTCCACAGGTAGCAAAGTAGATCACTTCATCAGAGATAACAAAGAAAGAAACTACATCCTTTATGGACCATATAGACTTCAGATTTGAGTTGTTACCCATGTAATTTAGGTGATGCATAGTGCAATCTATCCATGTATTTTATACCATCAATATATTAGATGTATGCTAAATTATGGTGAGATGATGATCTATGGTATGTGTTCATTGTGATTGTTTGAGTTTACACTCTAAATGATGATGAAGGGATCTATTTATAATTGTGCCATGTTTTCGCACATTTTGAATAGAGTTAAGTACATTTTTGGTCCTTGTGGTTTGGTGTATTTTCTCACTTTTGGTCCAAAAATAAAAAAAAGTTTGGTTTTGGTCCAAAACACATAGTTTCGTTCCACTTTTGGTCCAAAAGACATAGTTTCGTTACACTTTTGGTCCAAAAGACATAGTTTCGTTTTATTTTTAGTCCAAAAATTTTAGTGCAAATTCACAGGATTGGATTAAAAGTGGACCGAAACTATTTTTTTGGACTAAAACCAAACATTTTTTTAATTTTTGGTGCAAATGAACTCGCCCAAACCACAAAGGAGCAAAATGTATTCTCTCACGCACGCGCGCGGTAACTCTTTTGAATATTTGTGGTTATTGCAACTGTTTAGGTGTCCAAAGGTATGCTATTTTAATCTCTGAACATTAAGCAAACCTTACAGACCAAAAATCTTAGACACAAAAATGTATGGAAACTTTTATAGGATAAAACAGAGTAAACAAAACTTGTTTTGTATAAAAAATTAAACAGTTTGTAAAGTTGATTATTTTTATATAAAATTTCAACTAAGTTAATAAATTGATGATCTTATGTTAAATTTGAGTAAAATTTTACATTTTGATATAAATTTTCAACTAAGTTTATTGATTTATGATTATACGTTGAATATGATCTATTTTATATTAGGCGTGTGGACGATTATGGGCGGCTTAATTTTCTCATAGGCCTAAAGCGAAGCCTTAAAACATGGTTTTTTTATTAATGAAAATTTACTCTTCCAATTTTGTTATGTGATTAGTTTTTCGAAATTAATACAATATAATTTTTCATTTTCAATTGATAAGTGAACCAATAAATCCAATCTTTTCGTTACACTTTCGATTGTAAATAAATTTTAATTAACTTTAGCTTTGAAATACTTCTTTTTGCTGAAGAAACTGTTACCGAGATGGCTAACATTATTGTATACGCCATATACGTATTACAAAAAGAGTTTATATTTATAATTTGATTAAGGATATCAATTAGTTCAAACAACTATATTTTTAGCTTGTTATCACCTTCTAGTGATGAAATCTAAAAATACCAACTACTTAGCTCAAATGTGGTGCCATTCTAAAAAAATTTAAAAAAATCTAAAAATACCTTCATATAATCTAAGTTTGTCAAAGTTAATTTCTAGTGATAAAATAGCTTGATGTGCGATGAATAAGAAATAGCCGGTTCTAAAAGTTTCTTTGTTGGTTGTTAAGGTTTCATTGTCAACATCATCATCATCATATATTCTATTTCGAAAAATAGGTCAGTTTCCTTTCAATTTTTTGTTCTACATTAGTTTTTTTAGCAATTTTTTTAGCGAAACTAAAGTATCCTTAAAAACAACTTTTGATTGAATAATAATACATGAGTAGATGAGGAAAAGCCAGAGAGTGAAAGTATGTTTGCGAGTGTCAAAAAATAAACGTCGATACATCAATTTAAATAGTTTAATGGTTGTTATCACACGCCTTAATTTAACCTTTGCTTATTTTTCATGCCAAAATGGGACTCTTATGGCCCGCTCGACCTCCTATGCAATTGTTTTGAAAACCGGGTCTGTCTAACTGGACCCGGTGAGTACCGGTTCACGGGTTTACCGGTTCAACCGGGTTGGCCCCCGGTCACAGGGGTTTTCAAAAAAAATAAAAAAAATAATATTTGCAAAAATACAAAAAAATTATTATATAATATTTTTGATATACCTTATATTTTAGCCTAAAAAATAAAAAAATCGAATTACTACAAAATATAACATGTAACAAATAAAATTACGTCGCAAATATATATAAAAAACTTACTTTATTTATAAAAAACATGAAAAAACCAAAACCCGGCCGGGTCAAACCGGGTTGACCCGGGTCACCTTAAACCCGTCGGGTCAAACCGGGTTTCGAAAATGAAACCCGGTTTAATTTGACCCGTTTTTTCGACCGGAACCGGTTCAACCGGTTGACCCGACCGGGTCGAACCGGGTTTCAAAACATTGCTCTTATGTACAAAATATATTTGGGTTTAAATTTCTACCAATTGTAGGCTTAAAAAATGAAAAGTAGAAACAAAAGAGGCCAAAAACTATGATTATGTTAATACAAATTTTTACGTAAAAACGATATTGCTATTTTACGATCTTTATATTTTGATAATAACAAATATAACTTCATACTACGTAATTTACGTAAATAAGTTATTAGTCGTAAGTTTACGTCTCGACGCCAAATCACTTAAGGTATGAAAATGACATTATAAAACTTAAATGATGATTAAAGAAAATATTTTGTCATGCATATTAGGATAATCATTTGCATAAACCCATGTAAGTTTACTTACATCCCTACTAAACAAAGGCTTTCAAATAATCATTTGTTTAATCACCAACTAGTTGCATTAGTGAATGGTAGGATTAATCATAAATGTAAACAAACCTTCAATATCTAAAAAAAACTTAACAAATCTATCAAATATTTCCATATTAGTGTTAAGTTGGTTAACCACAAAAGACAAAAAATGAATGCTAGTTTTAAACGGATCCTTAAATTTCAAAGACGTGACAGATCCTTATGGGTAAAGATTCGTGGATCCGTGAGTCCCCGAAATTGGACCAACACACCCCTATGGTCCCAAGAAAACTTTACATGTATAACCTTCTCGTTATAAATGATCAATCACCGGGATAACACATTAAATTAAAAGATGATATCAAGCGAGTTTGGACAGAGAGATAGTAGTTTGATTGGATCTAGGGTTTGTACTTTTAGATCGCCATAATCACAACTCACCTGGATGGGGTCAATTACTTCCTTTCGTTGGTTTATGTGACCAGTCAATCAGTATATAATCTATCAAGTGGAAAAGATAACATCTCAATAAGGAAAATAAGTATTCTTTCCTCGACATACTGTGTTCACAATTTATTTGATTTTTTTATATTATGTTTTGAGGATATTGGATGGTTAACTAGAATGAATTTTTTTATTGGTAAAGAGATTTTCCGGTAAATAGTATTACGCAAAAAAACAATTAAATACTAGAATGAATTTAGAATTGAATTAATTGTCATTTATAAAAAGAGGAAAGGATGAAATTGCCCCTTATATAAAGTGTTTACTTTTATTCTTAAATCTTAAAAACTTAAAATAAAAAATGAAAACTACAGTAATAAATTAAAAGTTATCAAAACCTAGTCTAATTAATCAAAATAAAAAATAAGAATCAGAAACAAATATACATACACAGTTAAAAAAACTATCACTATAACTATGTATTATTATAAAATATTGTTGCTATGTACGGGTACGCATATAGTATTGTGAAAAAATTAATGGATATGTAATGGGGACGATGGGTTTTGGTTAAAGTTTGTGAATTTGGAGTGTATTATAAAATAGGACGGCTAAGAATTTACTCGTATTTCTACGATTCGAGCTAATGATCTATAACCCTATAGGGTACGGTGGGGTTCCCCCCTAAAAAATGAAGTTTCAAGCTTTTTTTACAAATACAATTTTAACATAGAACAATATATGTTTGGCCCCTCTAATAATAAGTAAATTAATTTTGGCATCGTCGATAAATTAGTCTAAGCCCCATCTCTGCCTATAAGCAAACATGTAAGTTTTTCTTACTTATTTTTAATATCTCTTTTTATTTGTATTTTTTTAATGTATCAAAATATTGAAGCTTGCAAGCCTCAGAGCCCTGGGTATGATAACGCCTGGCCCAGTGTTATGCCCACGTGATACGGCGTTATCATACTGCCCTCGTGTTTTCCCCAACGCCGTTGGGCTCCTAGTTACCACAGAAACTGGTATCCACGCCCACAAGGCAAGCTCTACCAGTGGAGCAAGCCAATGCTTGTTATAAATTTTACATTGCGACTAATTTATCTACTCTTTAATTGGCAGAGCTTGTTAATAGTATAATGAATTAGGCTTTGTTCGGTCTTCGTTTGATGTTTTACAATTTCGTCTTTTGCCTCAATACTTCATATAAAATTACATACAATATAAAATAACAAAATCACACAATATTTACAATAAAAAAATTATTTTTGTTATTTATTTAGCCGTTAATGATGGAGTTATGACATAAAATATAGAGTATACACTACAAGAAAAAAGGGTTTTTGAAACGAACATTCTTAGAACATACACAAAACTGTGCCAAATATTATTACTTGGCACAATGTTACGATGGTGCCAAAAAAATTACGTTTTTGAAACCATCATTTAAAAGTCGTTCCAAATATGTATGTATTTGAGACGGTTTTTAGAAACAGTATCAAAAACGTATGTATTTAGAACACTTTGTAACAAACGTGCCAAAAAATTAAGTATTTGGAACCAGCATAAAAATCTTGTTCCAAATACGTATACATTTTTGAGACAGTTAGGGAATACATTTCCAAACACCTATGTTTTGGAACATTTTCAAAAACCATGCTAAATAACTGTTTATTATATAATGTAAGGTTTTAAATGTGCAAAGTTAAGATCTTCAAAATTAATCTATCGAACGCTTACATTTCTTAACCGAATTAACAATCTAATGTTCTTAAATTCATTTTGTGGCGCACATAATTAATCGCAAAATTTGACGTTTAATATCATGTGACTTATGATGATTCACAAGTATGTCGTTTTTCTTGCTATGCTCCGATGTATATTGTTATACATCGTAGTCTATGTCTCTACTCTTATTCGGTAGGATGAATTTCACGTTAGTAGAGATCACGTTAAGTATGTCAATATAGTAGAAAACATGTTATCTTTAAAGTGGTTGTAACTTTAAAGTTTGCAACTTTAAAAAAAAAACACACTATATTAGTTTTAAGAAAAATGATTCATGTGTCTAACTTGTATGCCTAAAAGCATGCTTAAAAACAAAGGTCGAACAAGAATCACGATTTCGCAAGTATACATATTTGTCATTATACATCGTCACTTTGCGCGGGTATTCGTCTAGTATCTGTCAATTTCATCATATATTTTTTAACTTATAAAAAATGTGCCCACTAATGGCAAAAACACGAAATTCACTTTAAGTTTTGGGCGAGCTTATTTTTTAGAAATTCCTTCCATAAAATTTATTCAAATCCCTAACATCTATAACGGAGGATAAATCACTTTTGAACCTCCATTGAACCTCCGCGCCCTCTCATAATTTTTTTTCAGTAGATGACCCTAAACTTTTGTTATTTATTGTTAATTATTTTGTTAGATCACCCAACACTCTTCATGAACCCCCATAGAACCTCCATTAGACAACTCACAAAAGTGAATTTGTTGCCACACGAGTAATTTATTATTTGTTCTTCTTGGGTCAATTTAGCGTCCCATTTAGTCTCATTAAATTTAAACATAAAATTTCTTAAGTATAGAATGTCTTGTTGAAGACAGTTGAACACCAACTCCTCTAGAGTTTTTAAGAAGACCAATAGATGTCTTCACTTCAGTTTATGTGGCGGTTCAGAAATTGAAGAACAAGACCAAAAGTAAGAGTTTCAGTTTAGCTTGGCTTGACAATACCAAGCTGAATTATATCGATATCCTCTCAGAAGCTGAACAAGGTTTCAAGCTTCTAGATGGTTTACAAGGCGGGAAAAAGATATGCTTTAAGTAAAAAAGAATAAAGCATATCTCATTGGAATAGGGATGAGCATTGGTACCGAAAAAACGGTACGGTACGGTACCGGAACCGTACCGGTACCGACTCGTACCAGTACCGGTTTTTGTTACCGGGTACGGT
>BQNB010052761.1:0-40331 GCA_026074375.1 Tanacetum coccineum | reverse complement strand
TTAGGTCATAAGTTCGAGTCTAACTAATGTTATTTTCCTCACCATCTTGTTTTTTTCCTATTTTTTTAAATATCTAGTGTTTAATGGTAGACAAGTGTAAAAATTAATTTCATTTAATGATGAATAATAACAGTTGTGCCCCCATTAAGTCGAGTCCTAGTCATAAGTAGCGTCGTCTATGAGATAGCTGCGTTCTCTTACCCAACCACGCTCGTTCTTGATACTTTATCGTGAAACGTACTTACCCTGAGATCACTTAAGAACTGTAGAATAATGCCTCAATTAGCAACAACAATCAGGAATCATAAAACTAAGAACATGACTCGAAATGTGATTGTTATTGGATTGATGAGTTTGTTACACAAACGGTTACAATTTGAGAGAGAAAGGAAAAGTTGTTACAATTTGAGTGATGATTGAAATGAAACAGATTACAAGTATTTATAGGGTGTTTAGGTGAGTTTGAGAGTTCAACGGTTTTTCCTGCCAAAAGTGAATTCCAACTGAAGTTTGACTTTTGCTTTCACTTTCCTCATTAGTGATTAATGCGTATCAACTCCATCCTCCTTAAAGAATAGCTTGTCCTCAAGCTGCATCGAAATCTGGAAACCTTGCCAACACATCAGCATAAATTTCCCAAGTTGCTTCTTCCACTAACCTATTGGTCCACTGAATTAGTACATACATATAACAACCCGTAAATTTTCATCAATGTAAATATCCATCTACTAAGTTAGATGCAATGTACTATCTATCTATTATATATGAACCACCTTTTTCAGGGAAATTTTTCGCTTTATTACATTACTTACCTTACCAATATCTCAATATGCAATGCAACTTGCATAACTAAAGTTAACGAGCTCACGCAACCTACCTATGGCAATCCTATCTACATATATGTCAAGTCAATATCTTAATATCTTTTTTACAAAGTACATTACTCATATAATGTACCATTTGCAACATTATATCAAGACAGGCTTTAAATTGTTATCGTATACCTCTAAAACCCTAATTCCATGTCAAGTTAATATCTAAAGTGAATGCACAAACTACTAAAGCATATGTACAAGTAATATAACATCTTATTTGAATATACTTTCCCTCCAAAATAAGGTACAATTCCTTTAAAGCACAATGTACAAGTCATTAATGCACGATATTCAGAATAGCCGTTTTACCTCCGTTTTCCTAAGAAACTTGTACAAACTAATAAAGTACAAGTTATAAGCAAATCATGCACTTCATTTACATTCTATAATCATTCTCATTTCATAAGATTTCATGAAATGAAACCTAGAAACCCTAACCCGAGCTAAATACTAAACCATGACCCGTTTCTTGGTTTTTATTCATTGTAAACCCAAACCATTACTCAAATAAGTTGTAAATACATAAATTACAACATTACAAATCACATTCCATCATCATTTCACCATTTTTACAACAATGTACACGAATTGAATTAAAGAAACCATAATCAAACCCTAATTTCAATTCACGACTCGTTTACTCATTTTCACTCATTTTAAACCCGAACCACCAATCAAATCTTCTTGTAAACTCTTAATACAAGTCTTGTGATCATTAATCCATCATTATTAACCAAGTGTACTCAAATTTGAAGCAAGAAAACCCTAACCGAGCCCTATGGAACCCGCGACCTCCATTTTTGCAATTTAACCCATTTTAAAAGCTACTCTTGCAACCAAGCACCATGGTGACTCACCTACTTGCTTCCATAGCAGCTTACAAGCATGTCTAACTCCTTTTCTTGGTGGTAGAAGCTCCACGTCCTTCTCTTGGGCTCTAAGGTTGCCACGACACCACAAGACCCAAACAACACTTCTTAGCTACTCCTAGCCTTGCTACTTCACACCCTAGCTCCTTCCACTCAGATCCCTACGCTCCACCATTTCCAAGAGCTGCCTCTAAGGTTCCTTGGCCTCCAAGGGGATTCCGAGTATAAAAAGGGGACACCACCCTTCATTTCAACTCAACTATAAAAGGTGCTTTGCACCCTTCATTTTAGCAACAAATCTTTGCTCAAAAATTTCCTGAGAGGTCCCAAGAACAATAATAAAGAGAGAGATTAAAGCCTTGAAGCCCCGAAGAAGAAAAACTAGGCGTACGAGTGCATTTCGACCCATACGACCCTTTTTCCTCCAATTTTGATTCTCAAAGCTCAAAATCAGGTTATATAATCTTCATACCTGCTCATACATTCATATAATACTCATATGATCATGCATGAACTCATGTTAAAGCTTTTAATCTAAAATTCTAGGCGTTTTTCCATTTTGATCCAAAATTGAACCCATAAACCCTAATTCTATGTTTTTCTTTAATCTAAATATTATAATGGTTAAATGTTGTTATAATATATCTTAACTAATGTTAATATAACAACTTTATTAATTCTTGAAGGAATTTGAATTAAAAACCTATGCGTTTTTGTTTTAAAACCCTAATGTTAATATAACTAATGTTAATATAACAACTTTATTAATATCTTAACTAATGTTGTTATAACATATCTTAACTAATGTTAATATAACTAATGTTAATATAACAACTTTATTAATATCTTAACGAATCATTATTTTAAACTTTCGTTAGGTTAAACCTTCATATTTTAGCTTATTCTAATAAGCTATAACCTGAAAATATCTTTTGGAATGTTAAAATAAGCTTGGATGGCCATTCAGACTTGTTTTGTAAGTATTATCCATGCAAGGGGTATATATCATAACTTTCTGAAACTTATAACTAAAGGGACTGAAAATGTCATTTTATCATGACCACAACACCCAGTTTGTCTCTAGTGTTACATCTATCACCGACACAACAGAACCCACATGCCCCAACACGCCACCCTTTTTTGGCAATCCCCCCATATACCAAATAAGCGGCCACCCCTAACACCCGACACTCTGTACAACAACAGACCCATAACCCCTCCACCCCGTTTGTAAAACCCAAATACCCGCAACAAAAACTATGCAGAACCCCACGCCGCCCCGCAAACAAATACCGCCTAAATCCCCCACCCCTTGACACAAAACCCAAAAAAAAAGACGCAACAAAACCTTGGACCTAGCCACTAGTAACCATTGCCCCCTTGATTCCAGAGAACCACCCCATTCACCTCCCACCACCTTATACATACCTCAATCCCTGATACTCATATCCCCTTTATTTAGCCAAACCCATACCACCGATACTTGTTTATAACAATACTCCCATTCCATCCGACGCAGTGCTTTTAAATATTTGCCCGACACTCAATCTCTCCCGCCAACACTGGTCCAAAATACAACTTTACATGTAATACACACATGGACTACCCTTCTGCCATGTTAGGGATACCTTCTAACGGCCGTAGCCCCCAGAGCACGCACCCCATAAAAGCCATCCTACCCACATCCTAACCAGCTGGCCTGAACGAGCTTCCAATTCCTCAGATTCCACCCCGCAGATCGTACCATAACATGTAAAGAACATACCGGCAACTCAACGTGCATGAACAGCTAGTCACAGGAATACTATCGAGCGCGATTCTCCAAATCCCACAGGTTTTTCCCAAAGGGGAGTGGGGGCGGGAAAGTCGGTGTATGGGGGGGGGGGGGGACACGCTATGTGGATCCCCAGTACATCTTCCCCCCCCTCTGCACCACAGATCCACCAAATCAATTACACGTCCCCCACACTATATATAAAGACATCCGACCCTTGTGGACTACACAGTCTCGCGTGCCATGGGTTCTGCGAGCACGCCGCTCCTCCTCTTTCTGTGACCTACGCGGCAGAACATTTTTCAAAAACCATCCGCAGGGGGGATTTACATGCTAAAACCATTAAGAAAGCAATTATTTTCTATATGCTGTCCTAATTTTATTATATGCCTAAGTAGATATTTTTCCATTAAGCGTGCCCCAATATCATGACCGTTAATTACTCTACGGAGTGAGCGGAATGTTGGGGTTTATGGAAATAAGAGTCTATGGTTAGGATTGGCCCCTCCCTGGTTGGTGTACCCGTTATGACCCGTAACCAATTGTCACACCATTAGAATATAATGTTGTGGGGTATTATGCAAAGGCAACCGTTTGGGCTATAACGTATCAAAATATATCCCCAAGGCTTTCGGATACAATGCGCTAATGGCAAAAGTATTGTTATTTTAAACACGGTTTGTCCTAACAACGATAACCAAAAATGAATTTTGCGATCGACTACCTTATTTACACATAAACCTATGAATAACACTCAACCTTTGTTGTTGATTTTTTAGCATGTTTTTATCTGCCTGGTAAAATTAAGCAACTTATTGCCGCGGGGGGGGAGTTGCAAGGACTAGAAGAGGCACACTGTAACTTTCAACTTTGTGTTTTAGATTTTGGGACCTTTCGTTTGTAAAAACTCTGATGAAATAATGAATGATAACTTAATTTTCAAAAACGACTCTTTTTTATTCGTTTTCTATGATTATGAATATTGTACCTTGTAACACCGCCATTTTTACATATAGTAGCGGAAGTTAATCTGGGGTATTACTTCATGGATACAACAATCATAATCATAGAAAATGATTTAAAAGAGACGGTTTTGGAAAATTTAGTTATCATTCATTATAATCAGAGTTTTTACAAAATGCATGTCCCACAATCTAAAACATAAAGTGTGAATGATAACAATTCAGCCATCTTCAAGTCCCAGCCACTCTGTACCGTAAGTTGCTTAATTACCTAAGATAAACATGCTAAAAAGTCAACACAAAGGTTGAGTGAAATTCATAGGTTTGATAAACAGTTTGAATACAAGTCATAGTGTAATAATTGTATAAACACAATTATTATAGAAAATGGTATTGTTATTATACACCCGTTATTAGTAATGATTGCAACAAATGCAATTATCATAGTAACAGTGTATTACTGCGTTATTGTCTTCTTTGGTCTGTTTGGTCTGATTGGTCTTGTTTGGTCTTGTTCCTTGTCTAAGCATATCGCACTAACACATTATCATCAAAAGTCAATTTAATGACTTAAAGAGCTCATAATATCAACATATTAGCACCCCAAAGTCAATTTAACGACTTGAAGTCAATTTAACAACTTGTAGGATCTATAATATTAACACATTAATATCCAAAGTCAATTTAACGACTTGAAGTCAAATTTAACGACTTGTAGGATTTGTAATATTAACACATTAATATCCAAAGTCAATTTAACGACTTGAAGTCAAATTTAACGACTTGTAGGATTTATACTACTAACACATTAATATCCAAAGTCAATTTAACGACTTGAAGTCAAATTTACACTGTTTTAAAATTATAGCAGGAAACCCCCTCACGATGGGTTTTTTATGAAAAGATTAAATGCGAGTCTAATAATTTCACTAAGTCCTTGAAAAGTAATCACATTGTTTAAATAAACGCGTATGTAAAAGAGCTTGTAACAAGCATGTACCCCCTCGCGTTTTAATAAAACATTAAAATAAGTAAAAGCTATTTTATGAACTCACTAAGTCTTTAAAAGTAATCACATTGCTATAAGAAAACGAGTATGTAAAAGAGTTTGTAGCAAGCATGTGTCTCCCTCGCGGGTTTTATAAAACATGAAATAAGTAAAGTTGACGTTATAACTTTCACCTATAGTAGTTGCAATAAATATTCAGAATGATCTGACGACCTTAACACATCTTAACGGGAATGTTGATATAGCAAAATTGAAAGTGAACAGCCACGTCCACGCAACCTGAGTAAATATTGTCAAGTCCTTAGGAAGATTGTACTTTAGGACTATTGATTTTAAGAGTTATGATTAGTTTAGAATTATTGTATCACCATTCGGGCCATCATAATTTAGAAGTTATTCAGTAAATGCTTGAGGAGCTAGGGCACTTTAAATTGTAAACCCAACAACTCAGTCAGAACGTAATACCAAGATGAAACTCCTTAATATGAAGCTCCCTAGTATTATGGTACGATATAGCTTCCAGATGATCGGTTTTAAGCGTTTTATTCAATATCTGGAAATGTTAAGCACGACAAGCGTTAATTAAAGGTATGTCTGGTAAGGTTTTGAACATGATTTTATACTTTTTCAAAATGTTACATTTTAGACCCTTGAGAATGAAAAGTGGCAAAATATACCCTCGAAGTTTGCACTTTTACGAGTTTGGTCCTTCAAGTTTAAAAGATATACAAAGTAAACCTTGCACTTTAAAAAGTGACATAATAGACCCCCGTCGTTATAAATTTGATAAAATGACATTTGTAGTCCCTTTAGTTATAAGTTTCCGAAAGTTACGATATATACCCCTTGCATGGATTATAATTACAAAACATGTTCAAATTGCCATGCAAGCTTATTTTAATATTTCAATAGACATTTAAGTAATAATAAACTAAAATATGAAGATTTAACACAATGCAAGTTTAAACTAACGATTCGTTAAGCTAGGAAGCAAAACAGGTCATATTAGGGTTTTAAAACATAAACGCGCGGGTTTTAAGTTTAAATTCCTTCAATAATCAATAAAGTGGTTATTTTAACATTAGTTAAGCATGCTAGGATAGAGTATAGCAACATTTAACCATTATGACATTTAGTTTTAAGAAAAATGCGAAATTAGGGTTTCGGGCGTACGGTTTTGGATCAAAATAGAAAATGAGCATGAATTGGGTTATGAAACTTTAACAAGAGTTTATTTAGGATCATGTGAACATTATAAGGGTGTAGTAGCAGGTAGGAAGTTGATATAACTTGGGTTTGAGCTTATAGCATAGAAACGGGTCAAAATCCGGACCTTTAGCTTCGTACGCCTAGAATAACGACTCCTGGGCTTCTTTTCTTGATTTCCTTGCTTTCCTTTCTGATCTTGAGACTTCTTAGGATCTCTTAGAATACATATTGAGCAAATTATTGCTGCTATGATGGGTTATAGAGGAGGAAGTGGGGGATGAGTTAAAATGAAAGGTTTTGTGTTCTATTTATAGGCGAATGGTACCTTGGTGACTACGGGAGCTTTGCAATCTGATCTAAGACACTTGGATATGCTAGAGCATGAGGTGTAGAAGCTACATGATGAGTATGCATGCTAGAAATCAACTAGAAGATGTTAGAACATCCATGTGCTTGCCGTAGCTAAGAATAAGAAACAAAGAGATATTTTTGAGCCTTGGTGACCAAGGAGAAGATTGAGATACTTGTTAGCTATTATAGGATGAAGGAGGTGTGTCATAGAGGTGCTTGTTTGCATGGTAGGGTTTTAAAATGGGTAAAAAATGGGTCACTTTGCAAAGGTTATGAGTTTCGGGTACATTAGGGTTCAATTAGGGTTTTCAAGCTTGGATTTCGTGTACATTTCATTTAGAATGATAGGTTACTGATCCTAAGACTTATATTAAGGATTATAATCAAAAGTTGATAGGTGGTTTGGGTTAAAATGGGTAAAAAATGAGTAAATGGGGGAGGGGGGGGCGTTAAAAGTTTCAGTTAGATTGCACAATTTGGGTGTATTGGATTCGATTTGCATCTAGCTGAAGTAAAATGATGAAATGATGATGGAATATGATTGAGAATGTTTTAAATTAAGTTATTACAACTTATTTGAGTGTTGGTTTGGGTTTACAATGGATAAAAATCAAGAAACGAGTCATGGTTTAGAAACTAGCTCGGTTTTAGGGTTTAGGGTTTTGAATTTGGGTTTTAAGTGCAATAAGATGTATGAAAGCTTATGAATAGAATAATTAGGGTTTAAACATGGTGCATTGAGTGTAGTAGCTTGTACAAAAGTGGTGGTGAAGAAATTAGAATGAAAACGGAGGTAAAACAGCTATTTTGGATGTCGTGCATTAATGACTTGTACATTATGCTTTAAAGGACTTGTACCTTATTTTGGAGGGAAGATGTATTCAAATGAGATGTTATATTACTTGTACATGAGCTTTAGTAGCTTGTGCATTCACTTTAGATATTAACCTTTCATGGAATTAGGGTTTAGAGGTATACGATAACGGTTTAAAGCCCGTTTTGATATAACGTTGCGAATGGTACATTATATGAGTAATGTACTTTGTAATAATGATATGATGATATTGACTTGACATGTTATGATGTTTGCTTAACATATATGTAGATTGGATGGCCATAGATAGGTTGCGTGAGCTTGTCTACTTTAGTTATGCAAGTTACATTGCATATTGAGATATTGGCAATGCAAGTAATGTAATAAAGCAAAAAAATTTCCTAAAAAAGGTGGTTCATATATAATAGATAGATAGATAGTAAATTGCATCTAACTTAATAGATGAATATTTATATTGATAAAATGTACGTATGTTATATACTTAAGCCTACTTATTTATAATTTGTCACTTACAAAAAGAAGCGTTCAACTCCTTGTAATTGAGAATTTATAAATTCATAGTTCGAAGATTTATAATTTCCTTATTCAAATGAAGAAGTGACCTAATTCATTTCAATAAGATGATCATAAATCGACTTACCTAAGCATAAAAACAAGAGAAATATGGTAATGTGTAGAAAATGATATGATCATGAATTGTTAGATAATATTGAGATGTTGATTGCACTGACGCCCATATAATCAAGGATGATAATTTATGTTTCAAAGGTATGAGGAGAGTATTTAGAATTGAACATAATAGAATTGATAAACGATGCCGAATTTTGATATCATCAGATAACAAGATGTAACGGAATCATCACTTTATTATTTCATGGATAACTTTACATATGAAACTCTAAAAGAGTTGATACTTATGCTAAGTATCTTGCAGTAGGATAAAAGTAACAAACGACAAGGATTGTAGCTTGATGATTGGGGTTTTTAGATTGAAGAAGATTCTGATGAGACTTGAATATCCTCAAGAGTTGTTTCTAGGGTAGAAATCCTAAAGTGAACAAAAGCAAGCTTATCTCTAAGTATGCTTTCCTGTGGCCCTGTTGTTTTTTGCAGTACTTGGTCTGGTGACCTATCTTGTTGCAAACCTGACACTCTGACCTGCAAGTGTCCCCGTTGTGATGTAGTCTACATCTTTTACACAAGGGAAGGTTTCCAGTATATCCATTGGTGGCAGTATAAGTTCTGAAGGTTTCTTGTCTTCTATTCTGCTGTCGGTGGTAATCATTGTTACGGTTGTTATTGTTGTAGTTATTCTGATAGTTGTTGTTGTTGATGATGTTTCTCTCATCCTCAAGCTTTCGTTTGCGATCATTGGTTTCTAGCATAGAATTACGCTTTATTATCTGATCCATTAATCTACTGATTTTTGTAATGCCCTTCCTCTTCACAGGCATGACAAGTTATAGCAGGTTGCTTCCCGTGGCTGGTCTTTTGCTTCTGTTGTTCCTCGTCAGATGACCCACCTTGTTGCAAGTTTGGTACCTGACAGTGCAAACTCCTGTATGATGCAAGGTGCATCTTATACACAAAAGAAGGTTTCCATGGTACTTTTTGTCTTGCCTTCTATTCTGCTGTTGGTGGTAATCGTTGTTACGGTTGTGATTGTTGTGGTTATATCGGTAGTTGTTGTTTTTGCGATTGTTGGAGTAGTTGTTGTTGTTGGTAGTAGTGTTCCTTCTAACAACAAACTTTCGTTTATGATCGTTGGTTCCTTTTCTTGCTACTAGAGTTTCGCTTGTCCCGGTGTTCTTATTAGTATTATCGGTAATTGCCATGGTAGCAGCTTGTGCTTTCAGAGCTGTGGCAACACTATCAGCAACCAGTTGCCTGCTGGCAACCTGAGTCATGGCTGGTGCTGCTGATGTTGATGTTCTTTTGGGAGGCATCTATCAACATATACAAGACAACATAGAATGAGAATCTACAAAATGATATAGTCCAAATCATAAATAAGGTATGAGCAATTAAAAAGACTTATGATCCTTCTTTGATATTGCATGAACACAGAAAGTTTAGGAATTAAGACTTTGAGAGATAGATACGAAAATAATGGAAAGAGTAATCCGATAGGAGGCTTAGATATAAAGGTTTGAGAAAATTGAATGGTAAAAGAATCGTACTTCAGGATATAGGATAGATAATCTTGATAAACACAATAGGTATCATAAAATAACAAAGTATAACAGAATCACCATTGTATAAATAACTTGTCTATATAATCTACATAGTAAGATTTGACAAGCGTTTTTATTTATACCACACCTCCTGTGGCTAGGATAAAGCTATAACTAGTCTAAAAGTTTGTTGATTTTGAGCTGGTAGATGACATCCTAAAGATCTTCCTGATTTGTTTGGTGATGAGCTTGGATTTTCTCAATGATTTGGAAATTATGTAGTGAGCAAAGGCAATCTTATCCTTTTGCCCTAACCGCTTCTTTTGAAGTTTGATAATCTGAGTACGGATTCTCTTAAGTTCGGTTTTCAGTTAGTTACTATTCCTTTGTGTGATCATTCTATTAATACGCCCTTCTTCCATTTCTCAATACGGTGAAAAGAGAGTTCTTCTAAGTAATTCAAAATATCTTCGAATTGTTTCTCATGATGTTTCAGATGCATCTTAACTGAACATTTCCTTATTTCAAATATCTGAGGTGGGGTAGGAGTATAAACTAAGGAAGATGGTGATACCAAATCACAGGTTTGATTTCGAGATGGATTAGGTAATGTAGTTGAGGAAGAAGGTGGGGAACAGATTTGTTTCTTAGGTGGTAATAGTTCTTCACGAACAAAGAAATATCGAGGATCAAATAGTAGTGATGGTGGTAATACCGGAGATGGAGTCAAAATAGCTGGTGGAATAATAGGATCTGGTGATGAAATAGGTAATTCCTTAGCATAACATCTTGTACTCCAACACAAGACAAGGATTATTGTAAATAGAAGAAATACAGTGGTAATTAAAAAATCTGAAGAGTTTACAAAGAGTTAAAAGAACTGCTTCCTGATGAAACTGGGAAATAATCCGATGAGACCGAAGTATAGTAAAGAATATTCATAGAAGAAAAAGCATCCTCAATATAAGAAGTAGAGAGGTTAGGAGAAGACATCGTTCTGATAACAACCTAGTTGTAAATAACATAAGTTATTTATGGTATAATATAGTATAATAGTTATGTATCTTTACATACTTGTTCCAGAATGTAGTGGCATAGAGGACTTTGATGGCTGAAAAAGAAATGTGGTTATAGTTAAGGTTTTGACCTTGTTCTCTATAACCATGGTGCTGATACAAATTTGTAACACCCCCATTTTTACATATAGTAGCGGAAGCTAATCTGGGGTATTAATTCATGGATACAACAATCATAATCATAGAAAATGACTTAAAAGAGACGTTTTTGGAAAATTTAGTTATCATTCATTATAATCAGTGTTTTTTTTGTTTATTTTATATTTTTTTTTTTTATTTTTTTTTTTTTATTATTTTTTTTTTTTTTAATTTTTTTTTTTTATTTATTTTTTTTTTTTTTTTTTATTTTTTTATATTTATTGTTTTTATTTTTTTTTATTTTATTTATTTTATTTTTTTTTATTTTTTTCTTTTTTACATTTTTTTTACTTTTTAGTTTTTTTTTTTTTTTTTTTTTGTTTTTTTTTTTTTTTTTTTTTTTTTTTTTTTTTTTTTTTTTTTTTTATTTTTTTTTTTTTTTTTTTTATATTTTTTTTTTTTTTTATTTTTTTTTTTTTTTTTTTTTCTTTATTTTTTTTTTTTTTTTTGTTTTTTTTTTTTTATTTTTTTTTTTTTATTAATTTATTTTTTTTTTTTTTTTTTTATTTTATTTATTTTTTTTTTTTATTTATTTTTTTTTTTATTTTTTTTTGTTTTTTTTTTTTACTTTTTATTATTTTTTTTTTATTTTTTTTTTTTTTATTTTTATTTTTTTTTTTTTTTTTTTTTTTTTTTTATTTTTTACCAAAATGCAGCTCCCACAATCAAAAACATAAAGGGCGAATGATAACAGTATCAGGCCATCTTTAAGTCCCAGCCACTCCATGCCGAGTAAGTTGCGCTCAATTACCTGATATCAACATGCAAAAAAGTCACAACAAAGGTTGAGAGAAATTCATAAAGTTTGATTTAAACAGATTTTTTTTTTTTTATTAATCTTGAATAACAAGTCATAGTGTAAAAAATTTATAAACAACAATTATTATAGAAATGGTTTTGTTATCATAACACCCGTTATTAGTAATTGATTACAACGAATGCAATTATCATAGTAGACATGTAATTAACTTGCGTTAAATAGTCAAGTTTGAGTCTGATGTCTTGTCTGGGGTCTGTTCTTTCCTAAGCACATCGCACTAAACACATATCATCAAAAGTCAATTTAAAGACTAAAATACTCAATAATATCAACATATTAACATCCCAAAGTCAATTTAACGACTTGAAGTCAAATTTAATGACTTGTAGAATTATGACACTAACACATTATCATCCAAAGTCAATTTAACGACTTGAAGAGCTCATAATATCAACATCTTAACATCCCAAAGTCAATTTAACGACTTGAAGTCAAATTTAACGACCTATGTAGGTAGATAACTTAGACATAGCAATTGTAATGATATGTCAGGAATAGCATATAATTTGGAAAACACTTGTATTTGTAATTTATAGCAGGTATCCCCCTCACAGGTTTATGAAAAGATTAAAATGCGAGGCTATGAACTCACTAAGTCCTTGAAAAGTAATCACATTGTTATAAGATAAATGAGTATGTAAATGAGTTTGTATCAAGCATGTATCCCCCTCGCAGGTTTATAAAACATGTAAAATTAAGATAGGCTAGGTTATGAACTCCACATGGTAGGTAGATGCAATAAATAATTAGAATAAAAGCTGATTACCATACAAAATCTAAACGGGGGGAAAGTTGATATAGAAAAATGATAGTAAACAAGCCATGGTCCAAGCAACCTGAGTAAATAAGTTCAAGTCTTAGGAAGATTGTACTTTAGAACTTTGGTTTTTAGAGTTATGATATGATGAATAAGTTTGAACTATTGTTCACTGATCGGAGCCCCTCATAATTCAAGATTCATTCAGATAAAAAACGCTTGAGGAGCTTGGGCACTTTAAATCATAAACCCAATAACTCAGTCAGAACGTAATACCAAGATGAAACCTCTTAATATGAAGCTCCCTAGTATTGTGATACGATATAATCAGTTTTAAGTGTTTTAATCAATATCTGGGAATGTTAAGCACGTTAAGCGTTAATTAAAGTTATGTCTTGTAATGTTTTGAACATGATTTTATACTTTTTCAAAATGTTACATTTTAGACCCTTGAGAATGAAAAGTGGCAAAATATACCTTTGGATTTGCACTTTTACGAGTTTGGTCCTTCAATTTTAAAAGACATACCAAGTAAACCTTGCACTTTGAAAAGTGACATAATAGACCCCTATAGTTATAACTTTGATAAAATGACATTTTCAGAACTTTTAGTTATGAATTTTAGAAAGTTACGATATATACCCGTTGCATGGAATACTTTTGTAAAACAAGTCCGAATTGCCATGCAAGCTTAGTTTAACATTCTAAAAGTCATTTACAGGTTATAACTTATTAATATAAGCTAAAATATGAAGGTTTATCATAATGAAAGTTTAAAATAATGATTCGTTAAGCTAGGAAGCAAAACGGGTCAAATTAGGGTTTCAAAACGTAAACGCGCGGGTTTTAAGTTCAAATTCCTTCATTAATCAATAAAGTGGTTATTTTAAAATTATTTAAACATGCTGGGATAGATTATAACAATAATTTACCATTATAAAATTTAGTTTTAAGAAAAACATAAAATTAGGGTTTCGGGTGTACGGTTTTGGATCAAAACAGAAAATGAGCATGAATTGAGTTATGAAAATTTAAAAAGAGTTTATTTAGGATCATATGAACATTATAAGAGTGTAGGAGCAGAAGTAGAACATCTAGAACCTAGGTTTGAGCTTATAGCTTGAAAACGGGTTGAAAATCGGACTTTTATATCTCTTAACGTCCTAAATAAACGACACCGGGCTTCTTCATCTTGTTTCATTTGCTCACTTCTGTTCTTAGGACTCTTAGGATCTCTTAGAAATCAAATTGGATCAAAGGATTTCTGCTGTGATGGGTTATAGAGGAGGAAGTGGGGGATGAGTTGAAATGAACATGGTTTGCCCCTATTTATAGCAATTTCGAAACTTAGAGGCCAAGGTAAGGGGGTGAGGTGTCTCATTTCTGTAGTGGCTAAGCTAGGGAGTCTAAGGAGAAGACAAAGGAAAGCTGTAGGATATAGAAAGGATTGTGTGGAAAGCTTAAACTGGGTGTAAGTTTCCACATTGCGCAAAAAGAAAGACAAGAGAGCATGAGATGTTTTCATAATAAAAAAATCTTGAAGATATTTGATGTAGAAGAATGTGTGTAAGCTGCTTAGAAGGTTGAGGTACATGTCTGGAGTTTCATGTATGCAAAAGATTAGTTTAAACTGGGTCAAAATAAAGAAATATGTTTCTGTTTCCATTTAGGGCTTATTTAGGTTTTCAATCTATGTAATTCGTGTACATAGAACAATAAATGATGGATTAATGTTTTAAAGGATTGTATTAAAGGATAAAAAACAAGAATTGATAGTTGTCGGTTAAAATGGGCGAAAATGAGTTAAACGGGTCCAAAGTTCAATTAGGCCACAATTATGTTTCTTGTATTCAATTTGCATATATTGAAGTAAATAAATGATTGAATGATGGATGTATAATGATTGATAATGTTTGTAAATTAAGTATATTTACAACATATTTGAGTATTGGTTTAAGGTTTACAAGGAATAAAAAAGAAGAAACGTGTCAATGGTTTAGATAAATTGGCTCGTGTATAGGGTTTCTCTGACTTTTGATTAGGGTTTTAAGTCAAAAAATGTGATATCAAAGCTTAAAATAGAATAATTAGGTTTACACAATGTATATTGAGTGTAGAAGCTTGCACAAGATTGGTGGTGAAGAAAATAGAATGAAAACGGAGGTAAAAATGCTATATTTGGAGATCATGCTTAAATGACTTGTATATTGAAGTTTTTTGTAAATCTTGTACTATTGACTTGGAGGGAGTTTATATTTCAAATGAGATGTTATATTATTTGTACATATGTTTTAGTAGCTTGTATATTCACTTTAGATATTAACCCTTCATGAAATTAGGGTTTAGAGGCATACGATAACGGTTTAAATCCCGTTTTGATATTACGTTATGAATGGTACATTATAGGAATAATGTACTTTGTAAAAAGGATATGATGATATTGACTTGACATGTTATGATGTTTGCTTGACATATAATGAAATAGAAGACATAAAGGAAGTGCGTAAGCTCGTCTACTTTAGTTATTTAAGTTACATGACATACTGAGATATTGACAATGGCAGTAATGTAATAAAGCAAAAAATTTCCCCGTACAATTGTGATAATAGAAAAATAGGTTTTGTATTTCATGAAAATTCTTGGGTTGTTATATACCTTGAAGTAATATCCTAGATTAGCTTCCGCTGCTATATGTAAAAATGGGGGTCTTACAGATTTGGTATCAACAGCCACGTTATAAAGAACAAGGTTGAAACCTTAACTATAACTACTTTTCTTTTTCCATCCAAGAAAGTCCTCTGTGCCGCTATATCTTCCAAAATGGTATGTAAGGATACATAACTATTATATTATTAAATAAATAACTTTTGTTATTTACCGCTGGGTTGTTAAACAGAACGATGTCTTCTCCTGACCATCCTACTTTCAATGTGGAGGATGCCTTTTCCTCAAACTTCCCAAACTATCTTCCTCCGGCTTCTCTGGATTATATCCCAACTTCACTGGGAAAAACTTACTCTAGCTCTTCCAAATCCTTTGGAATAGTCCCTCTAGCTTCACCAACTCTTTCATTATTTAATGATGATCCCTACATGAAAGCTTTGAAAGCCTTTGATACTAAAAAATCACCTATCCCGCCTCCAACTATCATGACCTCTCCATCTTCAAAAACATTATCCTCAAGAATTATGTTACCCAAAAACAAGCCGATCATCTATTCTACTTCCATCCCTACCTCAAGCCTTTTGAATAGGGGAAAGAACACAAAGAAATTATGAATTACTTAGGAGAACTCTCTCTCGATCGTATTGTGCATAAAGAAGATAAAGTTGAAGGTCTCAGAAAAGGACGAGTAATCATCCAACAAGATTTCGATACTTTGGAAGCTGAACTTCAACAAGCTCGTGCCCAAATTACCAAACTCCAGAGGAAACGCAAATGTAAGTAATACCATAAGATTTTTCTCTAGCCCACTTCATGATCACTGAACTATGAGACATTATTAAATGACATGCATATTCGTCACAACGGATATAGAAAATCTCACAAGACTGCAAACAACCGAACTTGCAAGAACTTATAGGAATGATCAACCAACTACTAGATTAGAATCCAGGTATTAGCTTTTTAAAACCTAGCCATAAGATGTGTAGTATAAATAAAAAAACTTGCAGAGTCACTAATCTTAACTATGATAGTACTAAAGGCAATGCTCTAATACAAAGGTAATATCCGTATATACTTTATTTGTTTCACAATCTATACATTCATCTCGATCATCATTCATCCTTCATCATATGCATCTTATTCACCATAAACAAACCAGCAACCTTAAGAAAATAATGCTAAACAAATGACCTGACTTTGTTAGTATTATATGTTCAATATTGTAATTGCTAAAATGCTTTAAAGTTCAAAAATAATCAAAAATATTTCATTTTAAATTAAAGCATTTTATCCTTAAGCTAACATTGTAATAACTTGATATTATTCCTTATTACTGTTGTCTACGATGAAGAATTGCCTCACCAAAAAGACGTCCAACAATCTGAAGCACACCATCATGACTAAGCTAGACCATAGAAAACTAGTTGCTGACAAGTGTCACTACAGGCTCTGAAGCACAAGCTGCAACAATGGCCAAGTGCTGAGAAATTCCCAATTAAGGACACCGTCCCCCTACTAGAACCTTGTTATTAAAAACAGGGATACTATAAAGAGTTCAATAGCTGTCAACCTTTCTACTTTAACAGTACGGAAGGAGCAGATTAGGCCCTTTACCCCAGGTTTTATAAACGAACAGAAACAGTATTACTCTCAAATAGATGTGCTGAAGAAAACAATGAAACATTGCTACTGTAATCTACAACTGACGATGCCTTGTCCTGGTGTAATGCATATGCCCAGCCTATGGGAGTAGAGAAAGCCAATCAAATCACCTGGACTGAGTTAAAAAGGCTTTTGACAAACAAGTATTATCCCCAGACTAAAATCAGAAAAATGGAAAAAGAACTTTACAATCTGACTGTAAAGGGAAATGATCTTAAACCTTATGTTAGAAGATTCCAAGAATTAACAATCCTATGCCCGAACATGGTGCCAAACACCAAGAAACTCTTGAAGCTTTCATCGGGGACTACATCAAAGCATTAAAAAATGTTACGCCTCTAGACCTCAAACTTTAGAGAAGCCAATAACATAGCCCAAAGTTTAATGGATCAAGATACCAAGCAATACTTCCGTAGTGCAAGTATCAAGTGACAACAAATGAAAGTTTGATGACAGAAGAACTTTCAAACAACAAACTTCCCGAAACCACAACAACCAACAATTCGCTACAAAATCAATTAACTACAACAACAACCGAAGGCAAGAAGCTGTATAGCATATGCAGTTTACTTTCCAAAACTCCAAGTACCCACTCCAGAACACACAACATGCCAAATAACAACCAAATAAACAATTTGCGTTGATAGTAAAAACACACCACAACAATTTTTTTTTTTGAGTATTATTTATTTGGTTATTTGGAAACAAAACACATACCAACTGGACAAATAGGTAATGCGAAGACCTCCCATTATGCAGATAAGCTAATCTCCTACACACCACGGGACCTTGTATACTGGAAAGATGTAATATTTGCAACAAGGTATGCCATTTGACTAAGAACTGCCGAAACAAGAAGCCAGCCACTGGAAGTAATCAACTACCAGTGACAATTGTATGTCATGCCTATAGAGAAAAAGGGCATTATACAAATCAGTGCCAAAAGACCAACATCAATGCCTAGGGAAGATCCTACTTGTTAAGAGATAAAAATGCTCATCAAGACCCGAACGTGGTTACGGGTACGTTTCTTCTAAATTAGCATTTAGCCAAAGTATTGTTTGAATCTGGAGCTCATATAAGCTTTATATTTATTATATCTTTCCTCTAAGCTAAAATATTCCATCTATTACAATAGATACCTTTATGATATCGAAATGGTGACGGAAACTTAGTAAGCACAAACAAACACGTTATCAAAGTTCTGCAATTTTAACTTGTTAATCAACCTTTCGAATCGATCTCATGCCATAAAACTCGTAGTGTCGACGTTGACCATTGTATGGACTGGTTGTCCAAGTAATCATGCCAAAATTCATTATTGACGAAGAAAGTCTTTCACATTCCTATCAACGGTGAAACTCTAATCATTCGAGGTGATCAAAGTAAAACTCGATTAAATCTTATATCCTGTATAAAAACCGAAAGGTATATCTCCCGAGGTTGTCAAGTTTTCATGATTCAAGTAATGGAAAAGAAATCAGACGAGAAAAGACTAGAAGATATCCCTGTAGTCAAAGAATTTTCAGATTTTTTTCCTGAAGATCTACCTGGTCATCATCCTGTTTGCCAAGTAGAGATCCAAATCGACTTAATAGCCTGAGCAGCGCCTGTAGCCCTAACACCTTATAGATTGGCTCCTTTAGAAATTCAGGAGTTGTCTAACCAACTTCAGGAACTAGCTGACCGAGGTTTCATTCGACCAAGTACATCGCCTTAGGGAGCTACCTGTCTTATTGTTTAAAAAAAAAATAAGGGTCTATTAAGAATTGCATCGATTACCGAGAATTCACTAAACCTTACCGTAAAGAATCGTTACCCATAACCCCAGTAATGATAATTATTTGAACAAACTTCAGGTTCAAAGCGTTTACATCAAAAAGCAACTTAAGATCAGGCTATCAATAACTAAGAGGAAAGAGACAAAGAATTTCCTAAGACTGCTTTCCAAACAAGATTACGGGGACATTATGAATGTATAGGTCATGGCATTGGTTTAATAACGCGACCTGCTGTATTCATTGATCCAGAACCGTGTCCTGTAAAACCATATTTGGATAAATTCCGTAATAGTATTTTTTATCGATGAAAAATCTTATCTACACCCTCGTAACAAAGAGATCAACGCAAATCATCTAAGAATAATCTTAGAATTACTCCGAAATGAAAAATTGTATGCCAAGTTTTGTAAATGTGATTTCTAGATTCGTATCGTGCAATTTCTTAGACATCTCATTGATAGTCAAGGCTTCATGTTGATTCCTGCCAAGATTGAAACTGTTAATAACTGACAACTACCCACTATACCCATAGAAGTGCGTCAATTCTTAGGACTCGCCGGCTATTAACTAAGATTTTTCAAGATTTTTCAAAAATTGCAAAGCCTTTGACAAATAACTCAGAAAAACAAGAATAAATCTGGGGCGAAGAACAAGATCAAGCTTTCAACTCCTTAAACAAAAACTCTATGAAACCAATTCTTAGCATTACCAGAAGAAATGAGCAGAACTTTTGTCGTTTACACTAGGATGCTTCACTTCAAGATCCTAATGAGTGTATAATGGCAAAAGAAAAAGTCATTGCATATGCATCTTAACAACTTAAACCTCACGAAGAATACTATACCACTCATGATCTTAAATTAGGAGCAGTAGTATTTGCTCTTAAATTCTGGAGACACTATCTATATGGTACAAAGTGTATAGTTTTCACTGATCACAAAAGCCTTTAACACATTCTTTGTCAAAAAGAATTAAATATGAGGCAACGCCATGGTTTGAATACTCGCAGATTATGATTGTAGATTAGCTATCATCCCAGGAAAGGCAAATGTGTGGCAGATGCTTAAAGAAGCCAGAATAAACAATCAAACACTCTCCGAGTTAAGCATTGATCCTAACCATTCATTCCAAAATTACATCTCAAATTCTCGAAGCACAAACAAAGCCCTCAAAGAAGAAAATGTCAAAAGCAAAAACCTACAAAGAATGGACAAATCATTTGAAATACGTCCTAATGGAACTCGTTGTATCAAAAATTGAAGTTGGTTACCACTTTTTGGCGGTTTAAGAGATTTGATCATGCATGAGTCTCATAAATTTAAATATTCTATTCACCCGGGTTCTGATAAAATGTTACACATTCAAAAGCAACTCTATTGGTTTTGTTGGGGGGGGGGGGGGCCCCCCCCCTAAAAAAAATAAACATAAAGACAATAATCACGGAATATGTTGGCAAATATTTGACATGTTCTAGAGTTAAAGCAGAATGTCAAAAACCATTCAGCTCAGGAATTCCTATGTGTAAATGAGAAAGGATAACAATGGATTTTGTTACAAAGCTACCCAAAACCTTAATCAGTACAGGACACCATTTGGTCCTATGTCGAACGCCTTAAAGTAGAACCAAACAATCCGTAACATACATTTCATACACCATTCGAGCGACCCTGAAGTATGGAAAGTTCCTTACAAGGTTACTACATCAAAGAAAAAGTCTCTTCTCGACATGCGAGCCCAATCCTCCAACATCACAATCATGACAGTCATTTCACATCCAATACAGAAATCAATATGCAAAATGCATTGGGTACTCAATTAAGACATGAGTACAGAAAATACATCCGAAACTTGAAGGACAAAGTGAAAGAACCATTCAAACACTCGAAGAAGCATGCTTCGAGCATGCGTCATAGATTTTTGGGAAAGTATGGGATAAACATTAATTACCATTGATATAATTTTTCCTATAATAAGCGACGGCTTATCATGCCAGTATCAAGGCAGCACCATCCGAAGCACTTTATGGACAAAATTGCAGAATCACCTGTTTAGGTTAGGGCCGAAGAAGTGGAGATGTAACAACTCACAGGACTAGAAATAATTCCTGAAACTACTGAAACGATCATGCAAATAGTCAACGCATTGCAAGCTGCAAGAGATCGCAAAGAAGTTACGCCAGTAAAGTGTAAAAGCCTTTAGAAAATTCAAATTGCAATCGTGTATGCTACTAAAAGTATCACCACATAAAGGTATCTTTTGATTTGAAAACGTGGAAAACTTTATCCCCGATACATTAGACACCATTTCAAAAATCTTGAATGGATTGGTCCAGTGGCAACAAACTAGAGCTTCCGAAGATCTTTTAGTAATGTCCACAATACTGTCCGTTTCCACGTAGTAATCTCAAGAAAATGCTATCCATACTCTCACATCATTTCCAATGAAAGAACTTCAACATCAACGACAAACTCAACTTTGTAGAAAACCGTGGAAATATTTATTGTGAAATCAAGCCAACAAAACGAAGTCGTATTCCTATAGTCAAGTGCGATGAAAACTAAAAGAGGACCATAATTTTACATTGAAACCGCAGATGAAATTTCGAACGCCAAATATTCCTCATCTGTTTTTAAACAACACATCAAATCCCAATAAAATCTCGGGGACAAAATATTTCTGTAAAGAATGGGGGACTATAACAATCCTCAATTTTCATCATATAAATATCCATCTATTAAGGTATGATAAAATTTACTACTATCTATTATATATGAACCACCTTTTTCAAGGAAATTTTTTGCTTTATTACATTACTTACCTTACCAATATCTCAATATGCAACTTGCATAACTAAAGTTAACGAGCTCATGCAACCTACCTATGGCAATCCTATCTACATATATGTCCACAAAAACCATCATACCATGTCCAAGGTCAATATCTTAATTATCAATTTTTACAAAGTACATAACCCATATAATGTAACCATTAGCAACGTTATATCAAGACCAAGGCTTTAAACTGTTATTCGTAAACCTCTAAAACCTTAATTCCATGTCAAGTTAATATCTAAACTGAACGCACAAGCTACTAAAGCATATGTACAAGTAATATAACATCTTATTTGAATATACTTTCCCTCCAAAATAAGGTACAAGTCCTTTAAAGCACAATGTACAAGTCATTAATGCACAATATTCATAATAGCTATTTTACCTCTATTTTCCTAAGAAACTTGTACAAACTAATAAAGTACAAGTTATAAGCAAGTCATGAACTTCATTTACATTCTATAATCATTCTCATTTCATAAGATTTCATGAAATGAAACCTAGAAACCCTAACCCGAGCTAAATACTAAACCATGACCCGTTTCTTGGTTTTTATTCAATGTAAACCCAAACCATTACTCAAATAAGTTATAAATACATAAATTACAACATTACAAATCACATTCCATCATCATTTCACCATTTTTACAACAATGTACACGAATTGAATCAAAGAAACCCTAATCGAACCCTAATTTCAATTCACGACCTGTTTACTCATTTTCACTCATTTCAAACCCGAACCACCAACAATCTTGTGTAAAACTCTTAATAACAAGTTCTTTTGTGATCATAATACCAGCATTATTAACTAATTGTACTTGAATTTGAAGCAAGAAAACCCAAAGCAAGCCCTATGGAACCCGTAACCTCCATTTTTTTCATTTTAACCCATTTTGAAAGCTAATCTTGCAACCAAGCACCATGGTGACTCACCTACTTGCTTCCATAGTATCTTACAAGCATGTCTAACTACTTTTCTGTGGGTAAAAAGAGCACCACAACCTTCCCTTGGAGCTTATAAGCTAAGCCGCGTCCAAACACAACACCATCATCAAAAACAAATAAAACTATGCAAACAGTACCTCTAATAAGCGAAGAACTGAAAGTTGAACGATTCAAACAAACTAACAGCTCAAATATACTATCTAATTAACAGTATACTAACTAAGGAAACTGAGTTGTAAGTTTTTTCCTCCACATCACCAAGCTCCACCCTAGACCCTCCATAACACCATTATATACTCTCCAACATAGCTAACATCAGGATAAGAACAACTCACCTTCACCTTGCCTCCAAGTCCAAAATAACTATAAAAGGGCTTCCACACCCTAAATTCAAAGCACAACCAACACATCTTCTCTATAATCCACAATAAAGCAAAATCTCTGCTCAAGAATTTCCTAAGAGGTACCAAAGAACAATAATCAAAGAAATATTGAGCCTTTAAGCCCGAAGAAGAAAAAAACTAGCGTACGATGCATATCGACCCATACAACCTTTTTCCCTCCATTTTTCGATTCTCAAAGCTCAAACTCAGGTTACAGTAATCTTAATACATGCTCCACATTCATATATACTCATATGTCATGCCTGAACTCATGTTAAAGCTTTTATTTCTAAAATTTCTAGTGTTTTTTTGTTTCCTTTTGATCCATAATCCGAACCCAAAAACCCAAAAACTAATTATTAACAAAACCTACTCAAATGAATATAAATGATCAATTTGTATTAAAATATAAACTAACAAAATTGTTAATATAACAACTTTATTGATTCTTGAAGGAATTTGAATTAAAAACATACGCGTTTTCGTTTTAAAACCCTAATTTGACCCGTTTTGATTTTTAGCTTTACGAATCGTTATTTTAAACTTTTGTTACATTAAACCTTCATATTTTAGCTTATTCTAATAGGTTATAACTTGAAAATATCTTTTGGAATGTTAAAATAAGCTTGCATGCCCATTCAGACTTGTTTTGTAAATATTATCCATGCAAGGGGTATATATTGTAACTTTCTAAAACTTATAACTAAAGGGAATAAAAATGTCATTTTATCAAAGTTATATTTATAGGGGTCTATTATGTCACTTTCCAAAATACAAGGTTTATTTTGTACATCTTTTAAACTAGAAGGACCAAACTTGTAAAAGTGAAAACTCCAAGGGTATATTTTGCCATTTTTCATTCTTAAGGGTCTAAAATGTAACATTTTAAAAAAGTGTAGAAATGTGTTCAAAACCTTATAAGACATAACTTTAATTAACGCTTGGCGTGCTTATCATTTCCCGTTATTGAGCAAAACACTTAAAACCGATTATGTTATAACTATTATAAAATTCATCATCGATGTGCTTTTTAAAAATTCTGTCCCGAATCTATATCGTATCAAAATACTAGGGAGCTTCATATTAAGGGTATCATCGTAGCATACGTTCTGCACTAGATAATTGTTTACTATTTAAATGCTCTAAAGGACCTCAAACGTTTACTAAAATGACCTCTGAATTAATGATGGCCCAAACGGTGATACAATATTCATAATAATTCAATCAAAGATGATCGTCATTCTAATATAAAACATTATCAATACAAACTAATACTGGACATATTAGCTCCAGGATTGCGTGTATGAAGCCGTTACTTTCATTTCATATAACCATTGCTATCCTCAGATTTCCCTATACCGACAAGGTGAGTTCATAGCCTCGCATTTCAATCTTTAAAAGTTTTACAAACCCGCGAAGGGGATACATTCTATAAACTATGAATGCAATTATTATGTATGCTGTCCTAGATTTATTATTGCCTAAGTAACTAATTTGCCTTTAAGTCCCCTAATATCATGAACGCGTAATTACCTCTACCGAGGTGAGCGCGCATGATGTGATAGATCTATTTGGGATTGGCCTCCCCGTTTGTGAATCCCAGTTATAAACCGATTAACCAATTGGCAACAGACACCCATTATAAATAATAACAGCGGGTGTTTTTGGCAAAGGCACCCATTAGGCCTATAAACGTACACAATATATCCCGAAGGCTTCAGGATTCAGAGCTAATGGCAATAATATTGTTTTATAACGGGTCTATAACAATGTAACTCCAATATCGAATTTTGCATTCAAAATTAATTAACTTATACCTATGCAATACACTCAACTCTTTTGTGTTTGACTTTTTAACATGATTTAACTTAGGTAATAAAGCAACTGATGGCAACGAGTGGCAAAGACTTGAAGATGGAAAAGCTGTTATCATTCAAACTTTGTGTTTTAGATTTTGGGACCTTTTGTTTGTAAAACTCCTGATGGAAATAATGAATGATAACTTAGTTTTTCAAAAAAAAAGCGACTCTTTTGATCGTAGTCTATGTATTATGACTATATGTAGAAAATGGAGGTGTTAAAGATTGGTAAATCCCCCAAAGGGGAAGCCCACGTTATAGAGAACAAGGTTGAAACCTTAACTATAACTACTTTTCTTTTTCCATCCAAGAAAGTCATCCATGCCGCTATATCTTCCCAAATGGTATGTAAAGATACATAACTATTATATTACTAAAAAAATAACTTATGTTATTTACCGCTGGGTTGTTAAACAGAACGATGTCTTCTCCCGACCATCATACTTCCAATGTGGAGGATGCCTTTTCCTCAAACTTCCTAAACTATCTTCCTCTGGCTTCTCTGGATTATATCCCGACTTCATCGGGAAAAACTTACTCTAGCTCTTCCAAATCATTTGGAATGGTCCCTCTAGCTTCACCAACTCTTTCATTATTTCATGATGATCCCTACATGAAAGCTTTGAAAGCCTTTTATACTGAAAAATCACCTATCCCGCCTCCAACTATCATACCTCCATCTTCAATACCTAATCCTCCAGGATTTTTGTCACCCAAGAAACAATGTCGATCATCTTCTTCTACCTCATCCCTACCTCAAGCCTTTAAGATAGGTGAAAGCTCACGAAAGACAAGTATAGAGCGTCATGAGGAACAAATTGAAGAAAGTATGAATTACTTAGGAGAACTCTCTCTCGATCATATTGTGCATATAGAAGATAAAGTCGAAGGTCTCGGAAAAGGACGAGTAATCATCCAACAAGATTTCCATATTTCATAAGCTGAACTTCTACAAGCTCGTGCCCAAATTACCAAACTCCAGAGGAAACAAATAGGAAGTAACCATAAGATTTCTCTAGCCCGCTTCAGGATCACTGAACTAGGAGACATTATCAACGACATGCATATTTGTCACCAAGCGGATATAGAAAATCTCCAAGACTCCATCAACGAACTCATGAACCGTATGGAATGATCATCCAACTACTAGCTTAGATTCCAGTATTAGCTTTTAACCTAGCCACGGGATGTGTGGTATAAATAAAAACACTTGTCAAATCTTGACTATGTATAGTTCTAAAAGCAAGTTGTTCTTAATACAAAGGCAATCCCGTTATATACTTTGTTGTTTCACCAATCTATTCATTTCATCTCATCATCATTCATCCTTCATCATATGCATCATTATTCACCATAATCATACCGCAACCTCTAGAAAATAATGCTAACAAATAACCTAAACTTGTTGATTTGATGGTTTCAATAATTGATCATAGCTAAAATGCTCAATGTTCAAAACTAATCTAAAATATTTCATTTTAAGCATTATATCTTAAGCATAACATTGTAAAACTTGTGATATTATTCTTATTACATGTTGTCTTTTATTGATAGAATGCCTCCCAAAAGGACGTCAACATCTGAAGCACCAGCCATGACTCAAGTTTCCATTAGAAAACTAGTTGCTGATAGTGTCACTACGGCTCTGGAAGCACAAGCTGCAATAATGGCAAGTGCTAGTAATCCCAATAGGAACACCGGTGCTACTGGAACTCCTGTATTAAAAATGGTAAACTATAAAGAGTTCATCAGCTGTCAACCTTTCTACTTTAATGGTATAGAAGGAGCAGTTGGCCTTACCTGCTAGTTTGAACGAACTGAATTAGTATTCTCTCGTAGCAGATATGCTGAAGAAAATAAAGTAACATTTGCTACTGGTACTCTAACTGATGATGCCTTGTCCTGGTGGAATGCATATGTCCAGCCTATGGGAGTAGAGCAAGCTAAACAAATCACCTGAACTGAGTTAAAAAGGCTTCTGACAAACAAGATTTATCCCCGGACTGAAATCAGAAAAATGGAAGAAGAACTTACAAAATAACAATCTACAAGTAAAGGAAATGATCTTACACACTTGATGTTAGAAAGAAGATTCTAATAATTAACAATCCTTTATGCCCGAACATGAAGCCAAATACCGAGAAACGTCTGAAAAGCTTTCATCGGGGACAACCACAAGCATATGAAGAAAAGTTACTGCCCACTAGACCTCAAACTTTTAGAAGAATGCCCATTACATAGACCAAAAGGTTAATGGATCAAGTAACCAAGCATACCCATGTGCAAGTATCAAGTGACTAACAAACGAAAGATTAACTAACAGAAGAACTTTTATAAACAAACAACCAACTACTCATAGCAACAACAACTACCGTAACACCAACACCAACAATCGCTACAACAATCACCAACTACAACAAAACCGAAGGCAAGAAGCTGTTAGAGCTTATGTTGGTACTCCATCTAGAAACAATAGGTATGCTGGAGACCTCCCATTAAGCAAGAGATGCAATCTCCTTCACACCGGACCTTGTATTGGTAAATGTAATATTTGTAACAAGGTAGGCCATTTGACCAAGAACTGCCAAAACAAGAAGCCAGCCATTGGAAGTAATCAACTACCAGTGACAATTGTATGTCATGCCTATAGAGAAAATTGCATTATACAAATCAGTGCCGAATGACCAACATCAATGCCCAGGGAAGACCTACATGTTAAGAGATAAAAATGCTTATCAAGACCCGAACGTAGTTACGGGTACGTTTCTTCTAAATTAGCATTTAGCCAAAGTATTGTTTGACTCTGGAGCTGATAGAAGCTTTATATCCATAACTCTTGCCTCTATGCTAAATATTCCGTCTATTATAATAGATACCTCTTATGATATCGAAAAATGGATACAGAACTTAGTAAGCACAAACACCGTTATCAAAGGCTGCACTTTAACTTTGTTAAATAAACCTTTCGAAATAGATCTCATGCCAATTAAACTCGATACTTTTGACATTGTTTTTTGTATGGATTGGTTGTCCAAGTATCATGCCAAAATTCTTTGTGGCGAGAAATTCGTTCACCATTCCCAAACAACGTAGAAACTCTAAATCTTTCGAGTAATCCAAAAAAGTAAAACTTGACTAAATCTCATATCCTGTAAAAAAAACCAAAGGTAAGTAACCGAGGTTATCAGTTTCACATGATTCAAGTAATGTGCAAAAAAGAAATTAGACGAGAAAAGACCTAAAATAATATCCCCGTATCCAAAGAAACAAAAATTATTCAAAAATGTTTTTTCTAAAGATCTACCTGGTCTTCCTCCCGTTCACCAAGTAGAGTTCCAAATCGACTTAATTCCCTCAAGTAGTGCCCTGTAGCCTAGAACAAACCTTAAGATTGGGCTCATATATATGAACCATTACCTTTTTTTTAGGTAGTGTCAGTAAAGGATGGGGGGCTATAACAATCTGCAATGTTTTTCAATCAATGTAAAAATCCATCTATAAAAGTTTAGATGCAATTTACTAACTATCTATTAAAAATGAACCCCTATTTCAGGGAAATTCTTTCGCTATAATAACATTACTTACTACAATACTCATATGCAACGCAACTCAAACTTGCATAACTAAATCAAACGGAAGCTCACTGCGACCTACCTATGGCAATCCGTATCTACATATCTGTCAAGCAAACATCATAACATTTCAACTTCCATAAACTTAAATATCATTTTTACAAAGTAACATATACACATACAATGAACCCATTGTCCAGACCGGTTATAGCAAGATAGCTTTAAACTGTTATCGTAAAACAGTCTAAAACCCTAAATTCCCATGCCAAGGTTAATATCTAAAGTGAATGCACAAGCTACTAAAGCACAAGTACAAGTAATATAACATCTTATTTGAATATACTTTCCTCCAATAAGGTACAAGTCCTTTAAAGCACAATGTATAAGTCATTAATGCACGATATTCTAAATAGCCGATTGTAAACCTCCGTTATCCTAAGAAACTGTACAGACTAATAAATACAGTTACAGCAGTCAGTTGCACTTCATATTACATTCTATATATCAATCTCATTTCATAAGATATCAATGAAATAAAACCTAGAAAAACACCCTAACACCCTAGCTAAATACTAAACCATGAGACCCGTTTTCTTGGATTTTTCTTATTGTAAACCTAAACATTACTCTAATAAGTTGTAAATACATAAATTACAACATTTACAAATAAAACATTCCATCAACATTTTCACACCATTTATAGCAATAATAACACGAAATTGGAATAAAAAAACCCAAATCAAAACCCTAATATTAATATCATGACACCCGTTTACTCCAATTATTCACATTCATTTCAAACCCGAACCACCAATCAAATCTTGTTGTAAACTCTTAATACAAGTCTTGTGATCATTAATCCAGCATTATTAACTAATTGTACTTGAATTTGAAGCAATAAAAAACCCTAACAACCGAATCCCTATGAACCCGTGTACCTCCATTTTTTGAAATATACACCATTTTGAAAGTAAACTCATGCAACCAAGCACCATGGTTACTCACCTAATGCCCCATAGTCAATATTACAAGTCATGTTCCTAACTCCTTTGCTTTGTTAGTAGAAGCTCTACACCTTTCCCTTGGAGCTTAATTTAGCCGCGAACCACACCATCAACAAAAACACCTCCACATCACCTACACTACCACCCTAGACCCTCTATATCACCATTATAGACTCTCCAACATAGCTACATCAGGGATAACCCACCTCACCCTTCACCTTGGCCTCCAAGTTCCAAAATAACTATAAAAGGGGTTTCACACCCTTCATTTCAAAGCACACCAACACATCTTCTTCTATAACCTACAATAGCAGCAAATATCTGCTCAAGAAGTTCCTAAGAGGTCCAAGAAACAAAATCAAGAGTAAAGATTGAAGCCTTGAAAGCCTCGAAAAAGAAAACTAGGCTAACAAGTGCATTTCAAACTATACAACCTATTTCCTCCATTTTTTGATCTCAAAGCTCATAACTAAGGTAATAAAATCTCATACCTGCTCCTACATTTCATATAATACTCATCATGATCATGAGCTGAACTCATGTAAAGCATTTAATCTATAAATTCTAGGCTATTCCCCCCATTTTGATCCAAAATCAATCCCATAAACCCTAATTCTATGTTTTTCTTTAATCTAAATGTTATAATGGTTAAATGTTGTTATAATATATCTTAACTAATGTTAATATAGCAACTTTATTGATTCTTGAAGGAATTTAAATTAAAAACCTATGCGTTTTCATTTTAAAACCCTAATTTGACCCATTTTGATTTTTTGCTTAACGAATCGTTATTTTAAACTTTCCTTATGTTAAACCTTCATATTTTAGCTTATTCTAATAAGCTATAACCTGCAAATATCTTTTGGAATGTTAAAATAAGCTTGCATGGCCATTCAGACTTGTTTTGTAAATATTATCCATGCAAGGGGTATATATCGTAACTTTCTGAAACTTATAACTAAAGGGACTGGAAATGTCATTTTATCAAAGTTATAACTATAGGGGTCTATTATATCACTTTCCAAAAAACAAGGTTTACTTTGTACATCTTTTAAACTAGAAGGACCAAACTTGTAAAAGTGAAAACTCTAAGGGTATATTTTGTCATTTTTCATTCATAAGGGTCTAAAATGTAACATTTTGAAAAAGTGTGGAAATGTGTTCAAAACCTTATAAGACATAACTTTAACTAACGCTTGGCGTGCTTATCATTTCCAGTTATTGAGCAAAAACACTTAAAACCGATTATGTTATAACTATTATAAAATTCATCATCGATGTGCTTTTTAAAAATTATGTCCCAAATCTATATCGTATCACAATACTAGGGAGCTTCATATTAAGGGGTTTCATCTTAGTATTACGTTCTGACTGAGTTATTGGGTTTACGATTTAAAGTGCCCTAGCTCCTCAAACGTTTACTGAATGACCTCTGAATTATGATGGCCCGAACGGTGATACAATATTCCATAATAATTCAATCAAAGATGATATTCATTATAATGTAAAACATATTCAATCAAACTAAGACTTGACATATTACCCCAGGTTGCGTGTGACGAAGCCGTTACTTTCATTTTTGATATACCTTAGCATAACACTCAATTTCCTATACTTAAGTGAGTTCAATAGCCTCAGGCATTTCAATCTTTAATATATCATAAACCCCCGCCAGTGGGGATACATGCTATAAACCATGAATGCAATTATTTATGTATGTTGTCCTGATTTATTATTGCCTAAGTAACTATTTTGCCTTTAAGTCCCCAATATCATGAACTGTTTATTACTCTACGGAGTGAGCGTAAATGTTGTGAATAGATCTATTTGGGATTGGCCTCCCCGTTGGTGTACCCAGTTATACCGGTAACCAATTGCACACCATTAGAATATAACTGCGGGTGTTTTGGCAAAGGCACCCGTTGGGGCTATAACGTATCAAATATATCCCAAGGCTTTGGATTCATGAGCTAATGGCAATAATATTTGTTTTATAATGGGTGTATAACAACATAACTCAATATCGAATTTGCATTCAAATTATTTAACTTAAACCTATGAATATCACTCAACCTTTTTGTTGACTTTTTAGCATGTTTTATCTCAGGTAATTAAGCAACTTATGGCACGGAGTGGCAAGGACTTGAAGATGGCAAAACTGTTATCATTCAAACTTTGTGTTTTAGATTTTGGGACCTTTCGTTTGTAAAAACTCTGATGAAATAATGAATGATAACTTAATTTTCAAAAACGACTCTTTTTGATTCATTTTCTATGAGCATGACTATTGTACCTTGAAGTAATACCACAGATTAGCTTCCGTTGCTATATGTAAAAATGGGGGTCTTACAGATATAATCATCAGTTGGTATTAATAGTATCTAAAAGTATCATTAATCATCAATTAGCATTAACAGTATCCAAAATTATCATTCAACATTAAATTTTTCAGTTTCAGTTTTCAAGGTTTGTGTGAAAATGCTTTATATGTAGTATAGAAGTATAGATATAGAAGTATAGAAGTATAGATAGATTATGCTACTCTAATTTACCATGAGAGTGTATAAAAACATCTGTATTCATAAAACCCAATGTCATCTGCATATCATAATACTTTGCTTTGTTCTTATCAATAACCAAATGGCTATCAGGTTTGACAATGGTTTCATCTCAAACCTTAATGAAAAAAACTGAGAATTGGTATTGAGGAATCCTAAAAATAAAAATTAATAAAATGTGGTTCCTTCATGCATAACATATACCTCCAATATCTCTTCCTCTGTTTTTATATTTTTACAAGAATTTTTGATTTAGAACGATTAATTTTTTTTTGTTTATTGATGATTTCTAGGCCTTCACGATCAATCATAAGGAACAACACAAAAATCGACTTTTATGGTGCAAAGCAGGTGAGACCTAATTCTTTAAGAAGTTGATTTCGTAATTTATAGGTTTTAACCAGGTCGGTAAAGAATGATAATCTATTTCATGAAGAGATTACGGTAAACTCTTGATTTTTATCATTTATTTTTTGTACCAAACCCATAAAGACCTCTTGGAGTAAAGAAATCAACATGTCCCATTTTGAAATATGCGAAACACCCTCTGTTTTGGTGGTTATTCTAAAATGTTAGGAAATATTATTTTAGTATGTGCACTTTCAATTTTTTTTCTCCTTTTGCATAATTTTTTCTTCAGTAAGATCCTCTATCTAAATAAACAAGTTTCTTATTTTATTTCTATGTGTTGGTTCACTCTTTTAGGTGCACTTCAAAGCATCTTTTAGTATACGAATAAAAATGCAGGAACAAGGATTACTTTAGAGGTATGGAGGTACAATTATATGTTGTTTGTTGAAAATTTCATCAAGTCTTTGGTAGTATTATAGGCAATTTAATAAAGTAAAAACACTGGAATTAGTTATAAGTCTCGTGCACGTCCAAGGTTTACATTGTATTAGTATTTCTTATCTGTAGTATTTTTAAGTACATGTTTATGTGTGGGAATTTTTGTTACTCAGAATACTATGAGTGTAACTTACATGTTTCTGTTACATGACCTGTAATGTCAAAATGCAACATGAAAGGTTTGCTTATCCTTTTAATGCAAGTTAATAGTACTATAAGGAGGGAAGTTATAAAAGCAAACCATTTTGTGTGGGTGTTTGAAATAGGCTACTATTTCTAGCGGTTTCGGACCTATTGCAGGTTAAACATTGTGAGTCAACCTGACTCGGTCAGTTTTACATCATAATGGAATAATAGCTGACTTTGAAGTTACTGTTAGGTTTTACGATCTAATTAACCAATTAATTAACACGAGTACGCAACAGGATTAAAGATCACTGATAGAACACAATTAATAAACAAAGGATACAAGATGTATACCCTTTAGCCGAAATGATACACCGCTTAAGGTAACATTAACACGTCTCTATATAACCGCTGTGATAATTACACGCAAAACCCTCCAAGATCGAAAGCAAGATCTCTCTAAGTCAACACACACAATACGTTCTTAGCAAACAATGAAGTATGCTAGTACTAGTAGTATTTTAGTAAACAAACCCGTAACTTGACTATCAACAAAATCGAATACCCTTATGAGTTCTTGAGGTCGAACCCCACTAATCGAATACCCCTTTTCTTGTTTACTGTTGATCGAATCACAAGAAGTGGAAAACAGACAAAAAACAACTTTATGGTTTTGTGTTCGGTTGTATAAAGGAGCAAAACGGTTTTGGGTTTTTTCTTTCTTTGATATCGTATCACATAATGTCCCTGAAGGGTCATTATATATACTTGTTCCAAGCCTAGCAATCCAAGTCCTACTTGAATTCTTTAACCGACCTATCAAACATAAAGAAACCCAAAACTCCCGTTTTCTTTTTACGGTTGTTTTTTTTTTTGTTTTACATATTATCCCTTAATGTTTAACTATAAACATATTAACAAATATATTTATTTATCCGTTTACTAAAAACACTAACACACATTGTTTACCGTATAAACGGGCTTCCCCTTAGCTTGGAATAAATAATTTGGACATATATTATATACGAGTGGACAATTCAAACAACTCCCACTTGGATAAGTTAAATAATATAAAAACATGTAAGAATCTAGCAACACGCATGCACCCCGAAATATTTGAAGTATGGTTTCACAGGCATGAGCAAATGATTTATAATTTATACATACCATTGTTTCCGATAACATTGATTAAATTGGATAGGATTAAGTCTATCTATATTTAAACGATATTGTTTCTACATATATGAAGTATCAAGATTACTGAAAATACAATGAGACATTTCTACATGAGTTAACAGTACGGCATACACCATCTGATTTATTTCTATAAGGGGCCCAGTGGTAACTTCTTCAATAATTTGAAGGAACAAATTCTATATTGACTACAAGTGTCTAGTCATCATGTGGCATAAACCATTATGGCATAGCCCTTATTAGTTACCTTATTCAGGACAGCTTAAACTATATCAACAAGGGATATCCAGATATGCTAAACCTACTTGTGTCTCAAGTCTAAGGATTTATGTAAATAAAATCACGTACAAGATTCACTTGATAACGTCGATCCATAAAGTGATGTTCTTGTGGCGGGGAAATCCAATATTCATCTTATGAATATCATGAGATTATTTTTGGTGGACACATCCTAAATATCTACTAATATCACCAATCTCTCAAGAAATGTCTAGTTTAATAATATTCCCAAATTGTTAATCGACAACAAATTAATTAGAATATCAATTTATTATTCATGGATCTAAACATGCAAATATAGGACACAAATTATAATATAAAATAGCAAAATACCAACGTATCATTATCATAAAATAAAATTGTTTTAACATCCTTTATCCAAATACTTAAACACAGATCTACATGAAACTACTAGCAGGACAAAGCCTTATGCTCCTAGCATGTTGAGTAAGCTTCCTATTTGATAAAGCCTTTGTAAAAGGATCAGCTAGATTGTTATATGTGTGAACTTTAATTATCCTTATTTCGCCCAGTTTAACACACTCGCGAACATAATAATATCTTCTATGATAGTGTCAGGCGCCTCTCTGAACCCCCGTTTCATTAGCATAATGAATTGCAGCTGAATTGTCGCAGTACATATTCAAAGGTTCATTTATCGTTGGTACTATACCAAGCCCTGAGATAAACTTTACTAAACCCAACAGCTCAATGTCAGCATCTAAAGCAGCTATGAGTTTAGATTATGTACCGACATTTGCACTGGTACTTGCCTTGAGCACTTCCATTCACGCGCCCTCAATTCAAAACGAAGACATATCCTGCTGAGACTGTGTCATCTCTATTAGTCTCAGAACTACATCGCAATAAACATTCAACTCTAAGTTCTGTGCTCGAATTTCCACCATAAAACAAGAACATATCTTTAGTATTTCTTAAATACTTAAGAATGTTTTTCACAGCAGTCCAAGGAAGTTCACCTGGATTATGTTGAAACAGGCTTGTTAAATTTTGCGCTAACGCAACATCAGGTATAGTGCATCTAACCGCATATATAATGGATCCTACAGCCGAAGCTTAAGGTACATTTTTCATACATGTAACAATCTAAAGTGTATTTGAGCACCTTGTGATTTGTTCAAGAGTCAAGTCTTTCTTACATGAATGGTACTACATTGGAATATCCCATCTTAATATCTCTTTAAGATCCTTACCATGTAAGCATTTTGTACTATGTCAAATTAACGCTTAGGAAATAGTCTCTAAAGATTTTGATTCCAAGAAATAAATGCCGCTTCCCCAAAATCTCTCATAGAAAACACTTTCAAGATAATCTTTACACTTTGTAAACTTGGAATGTGATACCATATTTAATAATTTTATCAACAATAAAGATGAGAATGTAACATTACTCCCACAAGCCTTTTGATATACACATGAACCCTTAAGATTTGATCAAAACCAAACCCTTTGGAATTTCCCTCAACAAAATCAATTATTCCAGCCTTCTTGATGTTGCTTTAAACCATTAGATTGATCTTGAAGCTTGCATACTTTCTGGGATGTTAGATCACAAAACCTTTAGGATGAACCATATAGATTTCTTCATCAAGAATAACCATTTAAGAAGGCGTGATAGTGTGGACATCCATTTGCCATATCTCATAATCATAGAACGCTGCTATGGATATGAGAATCCTAATAGCTCTAATGTCAGCCATGGGTGAGAACGTTTCTTCATAATCAACCATATAGGTTTAAGTATAACCCTTTGCCACAAGACGAGCTTTATAGATGTGTACATTGCCATCCATGTCAGTCTTTTTCTTAAAAATCCACTTACTCCCAACAGTTTTACAATTAGGAGGAAGATCGACCAAGACCCATACCATATTGTTTATCATGGATTGCATTTCCGCATTCATAGCATCGACCTACTTTTTAGATTTAGGATCTAACATAGCATATTTATAGTTAGCGGGTTCTCTAAGATCCCCTAAACTATGCTCCTCCACCTCTACATTTAGACATAAGCGGTTTGGAGCTTGACATGTCCTTTCGGACCTAGGAATCAGAATCACTTCCTCTTGTGGTGGTTCAAAACCCTCCACCTCTTGAGGAATGTTGCTAGTGATTTCCAGAAAGGTTGTTTTTTATCTCTTTTTTATCTTTGAATTTCTCAAGATCTACGCCCCTCCCACTATTTTCCTTGACTTAATGAACGTTTCTCTAAAGAACTCAGCATACCTTGTAACAACAATTTTGTTTTCAGGTGGGAAGTAGAATAGTAACCCATCGTATCATTTGGTATCCTAAGATGATACACTAACAGATCTTTGATTGAGATTGTCCAGTGTATCCTTCAAAAGAGCCTCTATCCCCTGACCTTTAAGAAAGACAAGTATGGAACTTTCCCATACCACGTTCAAAAGGTGTCTTATCTACCTTCCTTTTGTTGAGAACCTGATTGAGAATGCCTGTTTGCATACTCTAGAGCAAATCCCAACATGAATAAAGGTAGAGTTGTCTGATTCATCATAGAGCGAACATGTCTAATCAAATACATTTTTCTCCTATCATACACTCATTATGTTTGTGGTGTGGTAGGAGGATAAGCTGTTTGAACCATTCATTAGCTATAAATTAACTTTAACTCTTGCTAATGTATTCGCCACCTTACAATTTGATCGTATTGCCTTAATGTCTTTTCCCGAGTTGATTTTCATCTTCAATTCTTAAACACCTTAAATTTTCAAAGACTTCATGTTATGCTTAAGTAAATAAACTTAACCATAACACAAAATCAATCCGTGAAAGTAACTGAAGTAGCCAGCACCATATCATTAACATATTTCTAAGTGGAACCACATACGTCAATATGTAATATTTCCAAGAAGATTCTATTTCCCTTTCGTACTATGAGGAAAAGGTTTATTTGTCCATCTTGCCAAATAAACACGATTTCGATTTATCAAAAGATTCATCATCCTTGATTTAAATACCCCATCTTGTTGCCAGCTGTCTTACTACTTTTCTTGTTTAATGAGCAAGACGGCAGTGCAATAGATAAGTAGAGTCCAAGTTACGCTTGACTCTTTTGTTGCTAACATTATAAATGAATTAACACATTTGTACAAGATCAAGCATATCAATTTCAAACCATTACAAGCAATACATTAAAAATAAAGAATATCATTCATAAAACTGAAATACATAATCCGTAAAACATTGAACAAATCCATTGTCAACCAAACGAGAAACTAAAACAACACCTCTAGTTATAGTAGGTGCATAATGACAATTGTCTAAACAAATCACAAGGCCATTAGGTAAAACTATCTCAAAACTTCCAATAGCTTCTACTTGTGCACGAACTCTATTACCCACGTATAAGTAAAAAGATCCTTGTTTCAGCTTCCTTTCAATCCTAAATCCCTGTTTTGTGATACAAATGTGAGTACCACAACCAGTGTCATACACCCAAGAGTTATTATTAGGGAAAGAAAATAATTCTATTATGAAGATACCTGAAGAACTGGCAGAGCCAACTTGCTTCTTTTTCTTCAACAACTCAGCAAGATAAACAGGACAGTTGCTTTTCCAATGTCCTACCTCCTTACAGTGGTGGCAGGCATCATCCTTAGCTGAGCGCTCCATAGCAGTAGGCTTAGGGATATAAACCTTCGTATCCTTTCCCTTGCCTTTAACCTTATTATTGCCTTTTCCATTAAGCGATTTCTTATTGGCCTTCTGGATTTTACCACCTCTAATCATCATTACTTGTGGTGTTTCAGCCTTTTTGAGTAACCCTTTCTCATACTCAATAAGCATAGCATGAATTTCACCAATTGTCTTTCCCATGTTATGTATATTGTAATTTCTTACAAATCCCACAAAATCTTTAGTAAGGCCATTAAGGATTGTGGTAGTACATAACCAAGACGTTCTAGTTTCTCCATATATCCTTTCATCTTAAGGACATAGTCAGCAACCGGTTTACCCTCCTCTTGTTTGCAAGCATGGAAAGATTGGATTAAGTCAAACTTCTCCACTCCAGCTTGTTTCTCAAACATAGATCTAAGCTCCTGAATCATGTCAAACGGATAGTACAATTCAAACTGTCTATGTGGTTTAGGGGTCATACTCCCAAGCATAAGATAAGGAATCTCAGTATGAGCATCATATAGAGCTATCCATTGAGCCACAATATCTGGTTCAGCAACAGGCTCAGGAGCAGGAGGTAAAGGCTGTTCAATGACATGCATTTTCTTCTTGACTCTCAAGACTAACTTAAGTCCAGCAAACCAGTCATTGAAATTATTACCAGAAAGTTTTTCTTTTTCAAACATCGACCTGAAAGCCGAATGGTTTATGTTTTGAACAGGTAGTGCCATCTACAAAAACATAAAAAGTTCAAGAATTTAGTATTTTCGATAATACTCCTTGAAGAAAATTAACTACCCATGTTTATTTAAATAAACTATTAATTTCCTAAGGTTAAGACCCAACTTAACATACCCCCACCACATCAGTTGATCTGCTAGTGATGGTGTATTCAAATGGTAATCAACGATTGATAATTCATAACTATTGCAATTCCTAAACCATATGGGACTTACTTTATTACAATAATATCTAGTAAGCATGTTTCATCCTATCTATGTCGCGTGTTAATAGGTCTAACCACAACAACGCTAAGTCGTCCAATCAAAAATAGTGATTATGTAACATTCATCGTCTCACGGAAAAGCGTATAATCACCTTGAGATTGCCAATCTACACACGTCTCACGTATAGTAAAAAGCAATCTACAAGTGTTTTTACAAATTGGATGGCAACAACTTAGTTGAAAAAGGGTATTGTATTTAACGTGTCAAATATGTACGAAGAAGCATGCATACATCTTCGTATCATAGATTTTAATAAAAACTTTTACTCAATTAAGTTATTTATTACGGTATCACCTATTATCATCGTATCTTATACATAAATAGTGAGACCTTAAAATTGACGATTCAACATATCTTTAAATATAAAGATTTGCTTTTTATCATGGGAAAAGATTAAAGAATGATTAAAAATCATTCAAACCCTAGACCATTCGTGACTTCCTACATAGTATACATGGTAAGAAACTACTACAACGTAGTTAGGTATTATAGGGTAATGGTATCTACAAGACCGAAGTCTTGATGAGTCTCTGTTAGGATTTATGTTTTCCTAACTTAGTACCGATAGTACAAATAGTTAGTACTGATAGTTATAGTTAGTACCGATAGTACAAAATATAAGTACTGATCAAATAGTTAGTACTGTTAGTAGAAAATAGTTAGTACTGTTTATAAGATATGTGTGAGATAATCTAGGAAAAGATATGTATGTGATTTGTAAGTCAGTTAGGGTTTATCCTTAGTCTATAAAAGGATTCCTATTGGCATAGTTAGAGATACGACTTCAAGATATCTCACAGCAAAATCATATCTAGTTAGTTAGTAATCTGTAATCGTTCTAAGCAGATTAATAGAAGTTATTATTCATTTTTACATTCTTTTTCTTAGTACTTGTGTTGAGATTCCGCATCAACATATAGTATTGATAATCAGTGTTTCTATATAGTCAATTGTATTTATACGTCTTGGCTATCATCCTTAATAGGCTGCAGAGATCTATTCATTAGGGACTCACATGTTACATAAACATCTTGTAGATCATTTTGAGTGTAGTAACCCACTTAGGAATGGGAGTTTAATAGTTTGTCAAGTGTGTGGA
>BQNB010052760.1:28319-40331 GCA_026074375.1 Tanacetum coccineum | reverse complement strand
ACACATCTTATCTAAACAAATTTACGAAGCGAACCCGCCCAGCGGGCGGGTTATGTAACTAGTAACATATATATGAGGCTAATTATGACTGGATATATACGTGGCAAATACATGCTTTGCCACCTCAATGATGACATGGACACACATTGATGACATGGAAATTTCGAATTTTGATTTTTTGATTAAATTTTAAAGATATACTCCATAATTACATTTGATATTTATCCAAATTAAATGTCTTTTAATCAAGAAAACCTGTAACTAAAAACTAAATCAATAATTTTTTACGTACTATTTCTTACTCATCGTTTCTTTTTGTTTTTGCAGATTATAAATCTCTACGTACCTATGAACCACGAAAAAAATAGGTATGCATGTGTTCTTAAAACCCTAATGATGAAATCCTATTTGTTTTAATTTTTTTAGGTAGTCTGAAGTTTGGTAAGATCAGACCACATGGTGTTGCAATCAGAACCGGAAAGGTTAGTTCATTTAACATCTTGCATAACATAATAAATAAGGCCCTATTTTTTGTCAAAAAGTTTGAGTTAGGGTTCCTGACGACGACAATGAGGAATCCCAAGATGAACAAGAAGATGAATGGGTACCTAATTCGAATCACTTTACATCTTTTTATTATTCATTCAAGTCTTTTGATTATATAATTTTTATTTTTCTACATGTTACGAATCTTTAACAACATGTCATATATGCATGTTTTAGTTACAATATGATAATATATTATATTACAATAATGTAAACCTTCTTCTCACAGTCTGTACATGAGAAAATATGATATTCTCAAGGTAACGCAAATTCATAATTCTGATATTTAGCTATCTCTCCTGGTATAATGTCAGGATGGTGAGAATGCAAGCATTGATGGTGGCTTAAGTGACAGCTGATGATCTTAATCAGGAAGATCAAAGTGCAGGCAGTGATGATGAGTTGAGTAATTGAGGTGATAGTGTTGATTCACGTGAAGTGGTTGATGAGAGTGATTCATCAGAAGACAAGGTCTGTTATAATACTTTTCGTTTGAGAAAAATTAGTTCTTAGTTTTGGCCTATGCAACAAATTTGGAAATATGTGTTTATATATTTATATTTGCTTATGTCAATTTGTGAGCTACAACACCTATTTTCACAGCGAATTTTGTTTATATATTCATCACTAAGACGTTTTACTGTGTGTGATCTTGTATTAGGTTGAGACGCGAAGCACAGGATAAAATTGCAGTTGTGGTCTTTTGCTTAACGACAATAAATGATACTGAAATATATAAGAGGCAAGCTTGTGGATGTGTTCGTTTCTCTTATCCAGTATATGTGGAGCAAATTCGACCAATTTACTTATGAAAATTTGCTGAATGTTGCCCACGTTTTTAATAATACGTTGAACCTTATAAACCATTCTTTAAAAACTATAGATTGTTATTTATCTGATATCTATAGTTATTCTGATGAGAGAAACTCTTCATATTTGGAGACATATCTGTATCCTGCTTTAATGTACGTCCATAATTAAAGAGACTGATCAGTGATGCCATGAACAATGGGAAAAGACTACCCGAGCACAAAACAGATTCACTTTTGCTAAATTGCTAGGGTTTGGTGATCTAGGGGGTGTGACGCTTTCTGCCTGAATAATACTCGCTCCATTCTAGATACCTCGCCAAAGCAAATTTTGTTAATCTTTCTGAAATAGCAGAAATGAAGATTCTGTAAGTAGCTTTTTTGAGTTTTAGATAAATGTTGAGTTTTTATAAATATTATTTTCCAAGGCTCACATAACCTCACCCGGGGAGGAGTAAACAACCACTATTATCACGCACGTGCTAATATAACATCCAATCGTTTTTTCCACCTCTATACTAGAGCTTATTTGATGTATTATATTTAAAGTATCAGGGAGGAGTAGACAGTGAAGGACGTCCTGTAATGGTTGTAATAGGAGAACATTTTCTTCTTCGTTGTCTTGATCTTTAAATATTCTTTCTGTATGTAGTAAAGGTAAAGCAGTTCTTGGTGTTGGGTTTTAACATCTAGGTAATCAAATAACTACGAGTACGCAGCGGATTGGATCTAGTAATAGCATATGGTTAACACATAATACAAGAAGTAAATAGAAAGCGCGTACCTCTTAGCCAATTGATCAAGAAAATGAATAAAGCGACTAAAACAATCGCCTCTACGGTTGCTCACACAATCACGTCAACCGAACACGTTAAGTTGTCTAGACTTAACTTCACGAACAAAGCAACAATTGTACCTTCTTGGATCAAAACCCTAATCAAACAAACCTTTGTGATCTTGAACCAATTAAACCGGATTAAGGTTTATAATAAACCCTAATTAACCGAAAATCCTTAAACCGAATTAAAGAACCCGAAAATCCAAATTGGGGTTCAACCGAATTCAGTTGAGGTGTAGAACCGAAACCCTTAACAACCCTAGAGAGGGGCCAGGCGATTTCGGTGAGGGAGGGAGGAGGAAAGGTTTTTGGAATGAGCAAATTATGAAGTAGGTTATGGGTGTTTATATAGGCACCCAAACCCTAATTCTAGAAAACCTTCATGGGCCTCCTTAAATGCTAATTGAACACAAAACCCATCTAGAACCTCCCATAGGGGCCGGCCACTTTGGTGTCCCCCTTGGAGTTCGGGTTTTGTCCAATTTAGTCCCTCGGTTTATATTTGTGAAGTATTAAACGCATTCTCCGTGTATTAACGTGTGTGCCCCCAATAGGCTCACATATTCGTAATGTACAAATGCTAGCCGACTACCATAATCCAACAGCTCCCACTTGGGAGTTGGAGTAGCACCTAACACTTATACCTATAATTGGCAAAGTCTAGCAACCCACACAATTATTTTTACATTAGGAATATTATGAGATAAGAGTTTCAAAAATCATCTCAGCTATTTAATGGTTATAAATTTCTTGCTTTATAATAATAAAGATATTCAAAGAAACTTGAAGTTCACAAGTGAAGATCAAGTTAGGGGAGGATTGTTAGGAATTATTGTAAACAGACTTAAGTCTGGTAGTTATAGAGTTAAGTCTGGTAGACATAGTTAAGGCTGCCAGTACTAAGTTAAGTCTGGCAATACTATAGTTAGTACTGACCTTGTCTAGTTAAGTCTGTTTATGTAACAGAATAGTTATAATAGTTATCTTAGAGATATCTTAGGAAAGGATACGCATTATCCTTTTACGCATTTGTAAAGCTCATTAGGGTTTTCTTGGTGTATAAAAGGAACCCTACGGCATAGTGTTTGTTAGACAGAACCCTAATAGAATTCAATAGAAAATAGCAAAGTTTTACATTGTGTTCTTCTTAGTACTTGTGTTAAGATTCCGCATTAGCACATAGTATTCATAGTTATTGTCTCTCATATAGTTGATTTGGATTTATTCAAGTTAGCTATTGTCTTATAAAAGGCTAAACAGATCCAAGACTTTGGACCTACAAGTACTGTAGTGGCTAACGACAATTATTAATTGTGGTTGTTATAGTAGCATTTGATAGCGTGTGTGAGTTTTAGCTCAAATAGCTAAAGTCGATAACTCAAAACATGCCAAAGACATGCCATAAAGGCCATAGCCCGTCATGGTCCGCCTGGGAAGCAAGTTCCAAGGCTAGACACAAACTAACAAAGCTTGATGTATATATTCACGCAGTGGTTGGATTGGAATCTATATTTGGCAGAGCCAAAGATGTCACGTCACGTGTCATTTTTTATCTCCTTCATTGAATGTCCACCACGTGGACCATCCTAGGCATTCGTGGGTGGCACAAAACCTTAAATGCATCCTTTTAATCCCTGTCTCATTTCCATGAAATGAACCAAGGCAACTCAATTCAACTCATGTGAAGCTAATCCAACCTTTTCATACATACAAAAAATACATCAATTGCATGTGAGTGTTACCTCGACTCTAGATTCTAGATTTTATCTCAAGGTCCTTACCAAACGTTAAAAACCGAACATATGATGACCATCATCATCCATCCCAAATGATAGATGCTAAAAAGCGTTATAATGATTTTTATTCTTGTCTAATTTCATCCTATCAGTTATTGTAGTCGTACGTCCTTATTCAATTTATACTTTTATTTTTATAAAGTAGATTAAATATATATTTAGTAAAACTGTAAAATGATGTTGTGGTATCAAGAAAAAGAGCAAATAGTAAATAGCAACATTGTTGGAATTAGTAGACATTAAGATCATATTAACTATTAATAAATACGAGCACGCAGCGGAAGACTAGCACATAAGATCATTCACATAGTCATATAAATTAACATAATAATAATAAAAGAAAAGCGTACCTTTTAGCAAATCTTGAATTAATAAATCAAGAACAATATAAGATCAAAGTATGATCTCTCTTTGGATTCGTACACACGTTTGTTAGCGATTCAATTAGAATGCTAGTTATGCATTTGTGTTGGAACTAATTTCCGCATACGGTTTAACTCATAAACCTTTATTCCAAGCTTGTTGTTGATCCTAAATTCCAAGAGAAGTTTTTCATTCCAATCATAAGATTAAGTACTAGCTTATTGGAATTATACTCAATATGTCAGACAAAATTTGAATTTAAGAAAACAACATGGTGCTCCCACTCAATGTCAATGTACCAGGAGTTGATCTTAATTTAATCAAACAATGTAATTAAATTCAAGATCTCAGCTCCTAGATGCATGATCCAATCCACACTTGGATTCTTTCATCTTGTATACTATATAAAGATTATATAGACTTTTAACCCTTTTTGATTACACACCGTCCTCGCAAATGTAATCATTAAGGAAAGAGTCTTAAATCTTATTGTCCATATTTTCAAATAGACTCATAACCCTTTATGATTACACTTCGTCCTCCCAAGGTAATCACCGTAAAGAGTATGACCTTAATTAGACTTCTTTTTAAGATTCAAGAAATCATGTATGACAATTAGATATCTTTATATAATTAATACGTGCAGAAAAGAAAGATTTAATCATAGTCAATTGCTTAAGTAAGATCAAAATTCTTATCATCAGTCAGGCATTAATATGTATACAATTTTGTCCTTATGAGCCTTTCTTCAAAAGAAACTCATTCTAACCTCACAGGTTTACTTTTTGGTGAAAGATCAATCAAGCTCAAAAACTTGATTGCCTTTTAAGGACTCGCAACTTATCATTTCATATTCTAAGACCTTTATCAGATTCAAGATGTGATAATGTATCTTAGCAATTAGCAGGTTTGAAATGATCCTCTAATTTATATTCCTCAGCATTGATATTACAATATCAATCAAGTGATGAGACATCCTTACGGATTTATGAATGTGAGTTCTAATATACTATGGTTCGACATTTATATGTTAAACCTTAGTGTGACATTAGCAAGTGGATTTAGAAGGTTATGTATTTTGTTCTTGAATATCTTCAAGATTTGTAGATGCTCCCACTTACTTTTGTAAGTAGAGAAAATTCTCTAAATACTAAGTATTTAAGCAACAATAAATTGTTCTTAATTGGGAAACACAAAATACATTTTACAGTTCTTATCTCTAGCTTGTTAATAATATGCTTCATAAGATATTAACAAATTTAGAACTTTAATAAAAACATAATGGGATTTATCTCAATCCAAAGATGATGTCTTGATTACCTTCTAGGTTGGAATTATATTGAGTGTATTCATGACACACGCAAAATTCTAACCTTGATTGATTTTGGAGGTAGAGCCATTTAAGTTATCAGAAATCAAACAATATTAATATAGTTTGTTTCAACACATTAGACATACCATAATAATGTGGTATTCTATGAGTATTGGAATTGTAAGACTACATCAAAATTCCATTAGATAACTTAATTCTCTTTAGGTCAAATACTTGTCAATTGGGTCGTGCCAAACAGTATTTTAAAACCAAGTGCATGCTATAATGTATATTTCTTGAATTAAGCAAGAGCTCTATGTTCATGTGTTCACAAGAAGACAGAACAATTCAAGAATTCCATGTTCTTGTGTTTACAAGAAAACAAAACATGTCAAGTATACATTATAAGTCTTTGAATAATTCAAGGACCTCATGTTAATGTGTTAACAAGAAGACATAACAATTTACTACATACTTTATGTTATGAGTCATTGACTAGGTCAAGGACTTTATAATTATGTCTTAGCAAGCAAACATAAGTATACTAACTTAAGTAATCATGAACGCAAACTCTTGAGTTCAATAGTAATTTCAAGTTAATTTCATACTTTAAAATCATGATTATTATCATGAACCATGATTATATTGACAAAATCATGTAAGTCCAATTTAGATGAAGTAGTGTATAGTATCAATCTATGACTTCAAATGTAATAGGGCAACAAATATCTTAGTGTTTAACTCCTAGTAGATTGATTAGCTTCCTTACCGTGCGGTCAAGATAAACCAATAATCATATGGTTATATGTTGTTCCTTGCACACATTTAAGATTTCTCCTACTTGTGTATGGGACAACATTATCTAAGATAAACAAAAAATACGACAAGCGCTCAATTGTATAAGCAATATGATAGTGTCATAGATACTGCAAGTAGATTTCAAACTATAATGTTTAATAAGGAATTGTAGATTATTATACTATAGATAACATTTTAGAAAGCAACCTCAGATATGGAACTTGTTATCATATAGAATAAAATGCAATCTTACTTAAACATGTGTTTGTTCATATTCGGAAAGTAATTAATTATTTCAAAACAAGCTAGAATAATATGGCAACTAACCAGGAGAATATAAACTGTGTACTCCCACTGAATTTGACACCATTTACAGAATGTCATTTCATAATAAAAAAGTGCCAATTACTCCCACTGGATTTGTCCCCATGTAATTGTTACATCACCAGCAAAATTCAAATAGCAATTTTATTTACTTTCCAATTCCTTAGAATGTGCCTACAAGTAAAGCAATGTACTTAAGTATTGTGCATAGAATATAAATTCCTACTCGAGTAGATGAGAGGACTAAGCCTATATCATGCTCTCATTTAACTTGAATATAAGCATGCAATTCCTCCTATTTCGTCTGTATAGCCACAAGGGTATTTAGCACCTTAAGGAATAATATGAGTCTAAGAAAAATACCCAGCGGATATGCTAGTAATTTCTTTACTCGTTGCGATTTAAACTCATACATAGTGACAAATGCAAGATGTAATTTATTTTGGTAGCTATAGACAAAATGTTCTCTAGTTACTCAAAATATATATCTTGTCATTATTTTCAAAGCCGAAAGAAGGTTAAATGAAGACAGTAAATGAGTTTAATTATAATTGAAACTTTTCAATTATAATACTATCTTATTCTTGTCAACCAATGAGGATAGATAGAAGTAAGTCTCACCTTTTCTTACTAGGAAAAGAGACTATGTTTGTCTTTTGAAGAAAAACAAACTTTCGTTTACGAATTATGTTGCAAAACACAATTAATCAGAACATAGAAAGTTCATTTTATAATTTTGATAATTATATTCTTAATAGAATAACCTACCCAATTAATTTACTATTAAGACTAAGATCCAACTTGACCTCCTACTTGTTAACCAAGGTCTGACCAGTAGAAAACAAGTAGGGCAAGAGGTAAGCGTTGAGCGTTAATTAATGTCATCTAATAATGCAACTCTTAGATTTAATGATACTGGTCAAAACATTAGTCAGCAAGTAATAATGTCTCAGAGCATGTTATACATCTTAGCCTTAAGTCCAGGGTTTGACCAAGAGACTCGAAAAGTCGAACCAAAACGAGAACGTGTAAAAATCGTCAAAGGTCTGACCAGTAGCCAAAATTCACCATGGGTTGGTAGGGGTCCAGGGTCTTACAAAGAGACTCAAAAACCAATTGCAACGTGTTCTACGATTGGATCCATAAACTAAACTTTTTCAAAGGTTTATGCACATAAAATGTGTTACAAGCGTGTACAAAGACGCAGCAAAACAACGTTTATCACTGATTATTCAAAAAACCTTTAGTAATGAACACTGTAAGTTACCTGCCCATGGTTTCACGTAACTACAATCGAACTGTCGCAAAGAAAGGGATGAACAGGTCAGCGCGAAGCTTATAAAAAACCTTATTTCTTTAGGGAATTACGTCAATGCAACCCGCCTTAAACTTCTCTTATAGTTTGTTCTAGTGGATGAGCCGTACGTCCCATGAGTCCATAGCGTCCAGTTTTAATTCATGAAAAACTAGTTTCATTAGTTTAACGTCTTATTTTTTTTTTACAAAAGCAGTTTTCCACGAAATAAATGATTGGTCACTATGAGCATGCATTAGGCGTGTAAAAATTAATAGACTACATAAACATCATCTTTTTAGACATATGACATATTTAATTAGGCGCGTAAACAATTAGACATTAAATAATCATGCATACTGAGATTCATAATACAAAAGATGACATTAAGCATCTCGCGAGTCTTCCCCAAATGGAGAACCATAAGACCCTCACTAGGTTTTCTGCTAAAGTGCCTAGATCGCCCCATTCACCACATATTGTGATTGAGTGGGTCTTATAGCCGGAATAGACATAAATTAAAAAGGAATCAAATAAGCTAAATTAACAATTTTAATTTTCCCTTTTAATCCTTTATTAACTTTTAATAGAATTCAAGATCAAGATCTACAGATTTTATTTATTTTATGGCAAGAATCTAATATTATTGTCATATTTTACTAGTAAAACATAAATAAAATTTCTAACGCAGCAGATCATGGCATATGTTTTAATAATAGGCATATAAACAAGGCGTATGATTAAAACAAAAACGTGTAACCCATAAAGCTAAAACGAGTTGACTTGTGATGCCACTGTTGGGATTTTATACACTAGGTAACCATTAGTTTACGAGTACGCAGCGGATAGATCTAGTAATAGCATACAGGTTAACACATAATAAAAGGTAAATAGAAAACGTACCTCTCATCAATTGATCTTGAAAAAGAATAGAGTTCGAAAAACTAATCAATCGCCTCTACGTTCTCAGACAATCCCGTCAACCGAATATGTGAAGTGCTTAGCATTACTTCACAAACAAACAACACTTGTACCTTCTTGGATCAAACCTAATCAGACAACCCGTGTGATCTTGAACCGAAAAACAATAAACCGAATTAGGGTTTATAGAAACCCTAATTATACCGAATACCTATGAACCGAATTAAACAACCCGAAAACACTAGTTGGGGTTTTTAACTTCGAACAGGAAAACAACCACGAGCACCTTGTATATAAATCTTGAACGTCTAGCATGGAAGTACAAGAGAAATTTGATTGAAACCTTTAATGGTTTAATCGACTTAGGTGTAGGGTTTAGAACCGAAAATCAAACTCCCCTAGATGAGGGTTTGCTGAATTCGGTGGGAAGGAAAAAACAAAGAAACCGAATATAGGTTTTGTGTGTTTTGCTTTTGTTGTAATCAGCTGGAAAAGAGGACACAAGAAAACCGCAACATCTAAGGTTTTTTTTTTGGATTATAGATCGTCTCTTTTGAATTAGGGGTGAGGTATATTTATACCCATGCAACCCTAGTTGGGATAAATATAGGAAAACAAGTCCTTATCCAATCACAACACTATCTTTTCCTTTTCTCTTTATCTAAACCGAATCTGGAACTTTTAAGGGATATCCTATTCGTTTCCAACTGTAAGACAGCAACACTTTTATGTCTGAATTCAGTTTAGTCCTCGTGGTTTGTATTTTGTGAAGTGTAGAACATATTCTCCGTGTATTAACGTGTGTGCCCCCAATAGGCCTCACATATTCGTAATGTACAAGTGATATTCGACTACCATAATCCAACAGCTCCCACTTGGGAGTCGGAGTAGCACCTAACACTTATACCTATAATTGGCAAAGTCTAGCAAAAACCCACATAATTATTTTTACATTGGAATATTATGAATAAGATTTCAAGATATCTCAGCCTATTATGGTTAATAAGTTTCATGCTTTATGATTAACCATTTGTTACAGATACGTTAAACCAGGGATAGGGATCCTAAGTCATTCCATATAGTTATTTAACATTATAGTTTTTCTCGTTTTATAGAAATAATTCAATATACCACATGTAATCAAGATCATCTTGCATTTACCCTTGGGTGCGGCCACACAATATCTATTAAATCTGGAAGCAGGCCCAATGGTATCTTTCTGCACATATCAAGTGGTGGAACAAATCATTTGTTGACTACAAGTGTTGTGGATGCTGCTTCACATACACTCCGAAAAATAGGTTTTATAACTACCATGTTTCAGGACAGCGTTTGGCTATAATCACAAAGTGATATCCACACATACAGAACTTGCTTGCATCTCAAGTCTAAGGACAATTTTTAAACCATTTTTAACAATTTACTCATGACATGGATCCAAAAGTAAATGTTCGAATGTTGGGGTATCCAATATGAATCCTTTGTGAATACATATGATTTTGGCGGGAACAATCCATATATTTACGGAATATAACCAACACTCACATTTGCCTTATATAACAATATTCCCATATTGCTAACCGACAATGGACATATTTAGAATGATAAGTCATTCATGGATTAAACATGCAAATATGGAATAACAGTTGTTATACGAATGAAAAACAAATCCCAAGTATCTTTATTCATCAGAAAATAAAACTTTCTTACAATTACAAAATTATCCAAATACTAATCAAAACACAGAGTTACATGAAACTACTAGCTGGCGACATTCCGATATTCCTAGTTAATTCAGAATGCTTAGAAATGCTAAGGCCTTTGTGAAAGGGTCAGCTAAATTATCATCTGTGTCAATTTTTTCTATCTTAACATCACCCAATTTAATGGTCTCGCGAAGATAGTGAACTTTTGCGCGAAAATGTCTTGCACCTTTAGTTATTCCCTCATCTTTCGCTATTGCTATGGCTCCAGTATTATCACAATACATACTTATGGGTTCTTCAATTGTGGGAACAATACCAAGCCCAGAAATGAATTTATGAATCCATACAGCTTCCTTTAATGCATCAAAAGCAACGATATATTCAGCCTCTGTAGACGAGGTTGCAAAAATACTTTGTTTTGTACTTTTCCAGTCAACAACACCTCTATTTAGAACGAACACATATCCTGTCTGCGACCTTAGATCGTCAGCATCAGTCAGATATCCAGCATCAGTGTAGCAAGAAACTCTGAGCTCTCATTCCATATTACCTCCATATACCAGAAACATATCCTTAGTATTGCAAAGATACTTAAGAATATTTTTAACAACAGTCCAGTACTCTTCACCTGGATTCTATTAAAATCGGCTTGTTATGTTCTGTGCGAACGCTACATCAGGACGAGTACATCTCACAGCATACATAATTGATCCTATAGCCGAAGCATAGGGAACATTTTGCATCCGCTGTTTCTTTGCATGTGTTGAAGCACCTTGTGACTTACTCAATTTAAGCTTTTCTTGCATTGGGATCGTTCCACGTTTGGAATTTTCCATATAATATCTTTTCAAGATTTTCTCAATGTAAGCACTTTGACATAAACCAATTAACGCTTTGACCTATCATGGTAGATATTGATTCCAAGAATATATGCAGCATCCCCCAAATCTTTCATAGCAAAATTTCTTCCAAGATAGGATTTTACATCTTGTAACATTGGAATATTGTTTCCCATGAGTAATATGTCATCGACATATAAAATCAGGATAGCGACATAACTCCCACTAGCTTTTTGGTATACACATGGCTCATTAGGATTTTAAGTGAAACCGAATTTCTTAATTTCATCATCAAATCGCTTATTCCATTGTCTAGATGCTTGCTAAGTCCATAAATGGAACACTTGAGCATGCATACATGGTTAGGATATTTTGGATCCACAAAACCCCGAGGTTGCTCCATATAGACTTCTTTGAAAATATGTCCATTGAGGAAGGCGATTTTGACATTCATTTGATATATCTT
>BQNB010052760.1:0-24894 GCA_026074375.1 Tanacetum coccineum | reverse complement strand
TGAATGGAAAAGATTGAAGGATTGGAGAGCAAGGCAAGAAGGCTAGAATCTTCCCTAGCTGGCTATAAATAGAGCCTCACTCTTCACACACACACGTAGTTTTTAGGATAGTTTTTAGCTTAATTTTTACTTTAAATCTTTTAATTTCCTTTTAAATATTGTAAGCAACCTTTTTATTAATGAATTACAGTGTTTTTAATTACCCTTAAATCATATTTTAAACCTATAAAATTAGCTTAAATTCTAATTACCTTTGGATTTGGACTTATAAGCTTATGGAAGGGGGATCTAAAATGGAAGGATCCCCAAGGACTTATACCCTACCTTATTAATAAGCTAGGGAGCTTGTAGCTGCCATTATTGGTCCCTTTTGTTTATCTAAAGGTTCAAGTAAGTTTCTCTTTTCATTTTTCTCTAATTTCAGTTTAAATTGCTTAGTTATAGCTTATATGCTTATCATTGCTTATTTGCTTAATCTCTTTGCTTATTAGTACTTTTTTGTGTTTTATTTAGCTTAATAATCATAGTTGCTTGCCTGTTTTTAACTTCTTAGTTTGAATCATAGTTTTTCATATAATTGTCTTAAAAACCACTAAAAAACCAAAAATATAGTAAAATAGCTTTAGTCTTAGATTATTGCTTATTTAGTTGTTAATTCATGCTTATTAAAGTTGTTTTAATCTATTAATTGTCTGGTATTAAGCATTTGTTTAATAGATTTCAAATTTAGTAGCTTAATCATAATTGTCATAGTCTTAAAGGGGTGTTTGGTTTAAGCTATTTTGACTTCAAAAAGTCAAAGTGAGTTTTCAAATTAATTTGAGGCATTTGAGTTTAGATTTAAGAACTATTGTTAATCAGTTTTTAAAAGTTATTTTTAAGATTATCAAAAGTTATGTCTTAATTTAGGTGTTCCTGCATCAGGGTAACTTTTCTCTAAAATTCACTTGTGCAAATTTTAATCTAAGCCCTCCAAGGCTTAGATCTTGCTTGCACTTTGTTCATACACTCTATTTGAGTGTGCCTTAGTGCAAGATTTCCCTTAGGAAACCTGCACTTCTTAGTTTACACTTGTGCAAAATGCACCAGTACTAACCAAAAAGTTAGTACTTCTGTTACAGTTTGTACTGCTACTTTCAGCTTAGTTCTTAGTTAAGTAAGAATAGGATTTAGGATCTTAGATTCAAGTATTATATAGTCTAGGTATAGCTTTATATAGAACGAGTCTTAAATGGCATTTTCTAGCTTATTCTCCTAGCTTATTTTGCTGTCAAAAGTAACTCAAAAACCTCAAAAGCCAAAAAACAGTAGGTTAATTAAGTAGAATATTATTTTGTTAATTTTAGCTTATGATTCTAGATTTTATAGCTTATATAGATAGATTATAAGTAGTTTAATAAGTCCTTAAAGTTTTAGAGTCCAGTTTAGCTTTTTAAGGTGTTTAGCTTATTTGGATTTTGTGCTAATTTGCTTATTTCCTGAGTTTGCTTAATTCATGCTTAAATTCAGTAGCTTAAGAGGATTTCTAGCTTAGATTTCTTTGCATTTATAGATTAAGCAAATCATAAGCTATCTAGATCATTTTTCCTTTTTAGATTTGAGCTTATTATAGTTGTTTAAGTGAAAACAAGCCCAAAAGCCCACTTACTATCACAGCTTTTTAATAAGCTGTTCTTAGGCTTATTAGTGGTTTTCAGCTTATGTGTCTTTTATTAAAAATGCTTAATTTTGTGTCCTTTATAAGTCTCAAGTGTTAGTTTTTCATAAAAGTCAAAAAAATAAAAAGTGCAAAAAGTGGGGTTAGCCTGCCTCGAACCCACGACCTCCCATACACAACACCAACACCTTAACCAGTTTGCTACAATAGCTCATCCGTTTTCATATCCTTTCTTTAAACCTTTATACACCTTTTGGTTTTATAAGCTGTTAAGCTTATTTCATAGCTTATTTTATAAGCTACAATTTCGAGCTTTTTTTTCCTAGGTTTCTAATAGCTTAAGCTATTTTCTGAATTTTTTCCAGAATTTCTACTTTAAGTTTAGTATTTTTAATCTTTTATTTTCTTTAAAAAACTTTAAAAAATCATAAAAAATAGAAAAATAATTAGAAAAATAAAAATCTTTTTTATAAAATTTTCTTTTTATATAAAGTTCGTAGGAAAATTAGTTTCACTTCCGTAAAGTCTATTTTGCAAAAATTCATTTTTTTAAAGAACGGGTTTCGTTCGTGTTCTCGGTTTTCAATTTTAACCCTCGTTTTAACTCCGTTTTCGTCCTAGTTTTTTTTAAAACTTCGTTTTAGTCAATTTGAATACATTTAAAAAGAAAAATAAAAATTAGGTTTAATTTTGTAGAATTTAGGTTTTTGGCCTTAGTTTTAGTGTCCCGTTTCGCGTTTTTTTATTTAAAATTTGAAATTTGTGCTTTTTATTTAGTAGTGATAGTTTATCAAAAATATCTTTGCTACATTCAAATCAGAATCCAAGCTTAATCGAGGTTTCAATTTCACTAGTCATTGGGGATAACGACCCGGGTGATCATATTTACCCGGTTTAATATACGTATTATATATTATATTATATATATTTTTGAGAGTGAATTTTTCTGAAGGTAACTTGGTAATTTTCTTAATTACTCTTAGGATTATATTATATTGTGATATATTTTAGGTATATAAAACTGCACATCAGTCTTCTTCTCGAACCCTCAGTTGGTGATAACCCGACCTTAGGTCGATCTTCGAGTAGACACTCGACCCTTGAAGCTGATTAAATAAATCATCAATTCGTGGGAGTGGATAACGGTTCTTCATCGTTAGTTTATTCAATTCCCAGTAATCAATGCACATCCTGAATGATCCGTCTTTCTTCTTGACAAACAAGACCGGAGCTCCCCAAAGTGAGGAACTAGGTCTTATAAAGCCTTTGTCGGACAGCTCTTTCAGTTGCTCCGACAACTCTTTCATTTCGAAAGGCTCTAATCGATAAGGTGCCCGTGCTACAGGTGCAGCACCAGGTACCAAATCAATTTGAAACTCCGCTTGTCGAGTCGGAGAAAGACCCAACAAGTCTTTAGGAAATACTTCAGGAAAATCTCGAACAATGGGTACATCCTCAAGTCGCTTCTCCTTCGACTTGTCTTCCGCCTTCTTTGTGGTAACATGTGCCAAAAAGACTTGACATCCTTTTAGCAAATATTTCTGAGTTTTGGTGCACGAGATGATGTTCAAACGAGTCTCGTTTCCCTGGTTACTCCTATCACCGCGAACGATTAGAGTTTCATTTCCCTAGGGGATGCAAACAATCTTCTCCGCACAAACAATGATCGCTTGGTACTTCACCAACCAATCCATACCAATTATAGCGTCAAAACTACCAAGTTCTACAGGAATTAAGTCTATGTTGAATGGGTGGTTCAGGAAATTTAATGTACAACCCCTAAAGATAGTCTTCAACCCAATTATTCTCCCATCGGCTAGTTCAACGTCATAATAGTGATCTAAGGTAGATGGCGTGATATCAATTTGGGAGTTAAATGCAGTAGACACAAAGCTTCTATTGGCACTAGTATCAAATAAGACAGAAGCATAGCGGTTGTTTAGAAGGAATGTACCCATCATAACATTTGAGTCTGGGTCAGTCCCTGCACGGCCTACTGCATACACTTTCGCTGGAGCATTGCCATTTCTACCTTGGTTACCACTATTGTTGTTGTTCTTTAGCTTTGGACACTCCCTCTTGAAATGCCCTTAGGCTCCACACTCAAAACAAGTAGGTCTCTGACCCAACCCGGTGCCCCTCTGATTGTTAGCATTGTTGGCATTTACCGTACTCCTACAGTCACGGGCAAAATGGCCAACTTTGTTGCATTTGTGGTATTTTGGAGCACATGGACCGTCATGGTGATAATTGCATTTAGCGCATAGGGGTTTAGATCCCCCATATGGCTTCCTCTCACCAGTCCTTGCAGTGTAGGCCCGACCAGTGTTCTGCCTCTTGTTCTGTTATTGTTGGTTCTGAGTGTTCCTTGAGGTGTCCTCAAACTTCCTTTTACTCTCTGTCTGGCGTTCAGCCAATGTGCGGATTTTCTTATCCATTAGCTCGGTTTCAATTTCAACTGCATCTTGCATTGTCTTTGGTTTAAACGCCACTACACTCCTATAAATCATGTCGGGAAGGCCACCAACATATTTTTCAATTTTATCAGATTCTTTGGGAAACATCCTCCCACATAACAAAGCCGATTCCTGAAAGCGTTGGATATAACTTGTCAAGTCGGTACCCTTCACCTTCAGATCCCAAATCTCCATTTCCAGTTTCTTGATCTCATTTCGAGGACAGTATTTGTCAGTCATCATTTTCATGAGTGTTTTCCAAGGAATACTGTAAGCGGCATCATGACCAACTGTCTTGACATGAGTGTTCCACCATGTTAAAGCAACTAAATGGAGAGTGCAAGTAGCAAACTTGACTTGATTCTCAACTGTACAATTGATGATGTGGAAAACAGACTCCATCCTTTTAAACCATTGAGATAGACCAACAACTCCTTCCGTGCCTTTGAAGTTTAATGGTTGACATTTGAGAAAGTCAGTGTAAGTACATTCACGAGAAGCTCATTCTATCCTTCTAACACCTGTTCCAAAATTATGGCTGTCATCGCCATTCATACTTCTGTTAGCATCACGTGCTGCCAAAGAGCAGTAACGCCTTGATCAATCATTTCCTGAAGCTGGGCATTAGTGACAGATGTGGTGTCGGTTGTTTATGGGGCTGTGTTTAACCTCGTGGTTCGTTTTGGTGTCATTTTCTTCAATCACAAGAAATTTAATACCCGCTAGATTTCATAAAATCATAACCATGACATGACATATGCATGCTAAATAAAGTGAGACACATCACATAGTGAAATATACAACTGAATTGTAATCAATAATGATATAACCAAATCGACATTCATTCACAACAAATTCGATTATAGACATGACATAATACCACCATTCCATATATAATTGGAAAACATACATGATTGGTTCAGATACAAAACGATCACAACGATTAGGTTACAAAATAAACATAACAACCTAAAGCCTTACTAGCCGGGATTGAACCCGTAATACTTAGTAGGCTATATACAAAATAACTAGTCATAACATGATCTAGGAACTGCTACCAGCCTCCTCCGGTAGCTCTGGCTGTGCAGGACCCTTAGCGGGTCCCTGCTGTCTCTGTAACTCTGCCATCTGAGTCTGTAGTCTCTTCACTAGCTTTAGTGCCTTAGTGAGCTGTACCTGCCTCTTGTGGTCCGCTGCCAGCATCTCTGTAATCACCGTCTGTCTCCTACGGTCCGCTGACTGTAACTCTCTAATCTCTGACTGCTGAGCTAACACTGTGGTACGTAGCGACATAACCTCTGCACGCGCAAGGTCACTCGCGTCCATGGATCATCCCCAAGCCTCTCGAGACATCCTAGCCTCCGCCTCCATGAGTCTAGCAGTACGTGCATGTGCACGCCTATCCCTAAATAACATGTTGAGCCGACCAGCCAATAGCTGTCGCACTCATGTTCAATGCACCATATGCCTAAATAACAAGTTTAGACCGACCCGCCAATTATCCGTCGCACAGACTTCTCATCATCCAACCCTGTAAATATCTCGACACATGGTCCTGCGCATAACTCTAGCTCTCAACTCTGTCATATGTACACCCAAAGCTGTATCAGCATTAGCTGGTGCCTGCCGTTGCATGGGTCCATCTGATATCTCTACAGTCCAAGAGTCGGTGATCCATATCTAAACTATCATTCCATCTCAATGATCACGCCTGATCTCCATATTCGTTAGTGCATACACATACCATATAAAAATAGTCTTTGCCCTAAGACCTCGTAGCCAGTGCTTAGCAGCAGCAGCAAAAGAAGCTCTAGTCCGATCTCATATCAAGACCAAGTGGGAGGCAAATACCCTAACCTCCTTTCGAGTGTAAAGGTAACCTCATGACCTTCTCTCTATGGTGAAGTAAAGAGGTAAATGCCAAGGTGTGACCTTGATGATGGTGGCATCGTAGGTCAGGATATTGGGAAGTATGATTGTGGTGGTGGAATGTTGAGCGGTAAAGAGGAGATATAGTATGCGGCCTGAATTAAAACTCGTCACCGATCATCGCAGCTTGAGATAGCCCAACAACAAATAGACTAGCTATGTGTGATGGGAGATAACACAAGAACTAAGTGATGTAAGAACAGAAGTAAGTGAGGGAAACTGTAGTATGAGGTGATACTAGAAGTGGTTGATAGTATCAGAGGGTATTGTGTTGGAAAGAGATCGTGGGGAGTGGTGTTGATGACCATGGGGAAAGTGGTGATGATGGTGGAGTAGATATAGCGAGAAGTCTGGCAACCTCTGCATCATACCAAACTAGTGTATGTACTAGAGCTAGAATAGAAATCCTAGCTGTAACGCGGTATGCATGGTGTGGTGGTGGTATGGCTGCAGACTCGTCAGTCTCATACGGCTCGGTCTCCTCAGCAGATGGGGCCTAATCAATAGCTGGTAAAGCAACAGCTGTAGAGTCAGCAGGAGCTGGGTGCTCCTCCTCCTCATCGTCATCAGCCTCAATATCAACCTCCTCATCCTCATCATCATCGGATGGCTCATCCTCATCATCGCCATCATCTCCTCCGTCAGCAGGATAATCGGCAGGATCCTCGTCGTCATCCTCCTTCGGATCCTCCTCAGGATCAGACTCGGGAATATAGCCTGGTAAATCAGTAGTAGGTGAGTCAGCAGCAGGCAGTGGCTGCTCCTCAGCTGGGAGTATCTCGTCCTTCGGTGGCATAAACTCCGGATAAATAGGCTTAGGAACAAAGTCTGGTGGAGGTGGTGACTGTGGCTCCTTAGGGCCAGGTATGTAGTCTAGTGATGGGGGGCCTGTAAAGCGACCTGCACATATGGGTCATCTAGCATCCAGGGCAGTCCCTCGTGCTCAGGTCCAACAACTCCTGGGGACCCAATATCTGATAACCCTCCAAATGGGCTGGAAACAGCAGTGTAGGTAACCGTGGAATCCTCAGAATCCGACATGACTGTATCTAAAAATCCAAAATAGCTTATATTAGTATTTAATATAAGACTCTTATAGTAATATACATTTATATCATAACATGTATATCAATCATGAATGCATCTAGTCCAACCAACTAATGCAACAACTAGTGTATGTATGTATGTATGTATGTATGTCCCGTGCAAACCCCTTTGTATGAATGCAATGTTTGAAAACGGTTATAGTCCAGCAAAAACATTTGACCTGGTTCTCAATAACCTTGGCTCTTGATACCAATTTGTAACACCTCCAAATTGGGTAGCAGCGGAATAAGGGTCCGAGGCGTGTTACTTCATAGATCAATAACACAAGATATCTATAGAATGACCAAAAAGTCATTTAAAACCGATACATTGGATTTAACAAAGTATTTGTTACATAAGCCCGAAGCTTCACTTGTTTAAAATACAAAGATTTTTAGCCCATAACAGACACATAAATTGTAATGCGACAAAATCTTTAATGCATGATATCCAAATCAAAACCACCAATGTATCCCTTGCACCTCGTACTTATTGACCTCCTGAAAAACATTGCTTTAAAACGTCAACAATAATATCGTATGTTGTAGGACCACAAGATTTCCTAACTGTATGATAATGCAACAGATGCAAACATCATATAAATGTAATTACGTTACCCTAAGCTCATGACACTGAAACTCGACATAAATGAATACCATATAAATGGCCTACATTGCCCGTGGTGATGTTCTAACCCGCAACATCCTATGTTCGACATGGTATACATTCGTTTACCCAGTGATAGCTAATCACCCGAACGGGGATGTCAATCGCAATAGATCTATTCATAACATTCGCGCTCACAAACCAGTTCACATTTCATTATAATGGGCTCAACTTGGGTTATCGCTACTTAGGCAACACGTAATCATAATGTAAAACTTATCCACTTGTGTCCAATTGTAAAACAATGCATGTTTCTCATCCCAGTTTATAAAATTAGTTTATAAAATTAGTTTTATTGATTTAGTTATCGTAAAACCCGTAAATGTCGTATTTTACTAGTTTTAGCTCCGTTTTTAGTGATTCTTTCGAGCACGTCTTTGTTATTAAAAGTTCTATCATATTAAGGGTGTTTTCAAAATGTTATTTACTGATGTGAACAGTAATTTTTATAAAATTAGTTTTATAAAAGTACTTTTATACGTTTAAGTATATAATCTCGCGTAATTCATAACTCTTTCGTTATTGATCCAAAAATTATGATCCGAATTGTTTTGGAATACTAAAATTAAGTGCTATCTGTGAAAAATAATAAACTTTATATATTAGAAGTATTTTATAACTTGTTTTTATAAAATCTCTTTTATAACGCGTTTAATTAACGTGTAACTCGTAAACTACGTATCTTTTTCGTTATTAATCCGTTTTTCGAGTTTCTTACCTTTTTGGAATCGTCATGAGACGTACTATTTTACAAAAATGTTAAACCCACTGTTTTGAATTCGAATCAAAACAGCCTCTTTACATCTTTTATATAATTAATTATATACACTTGTTTTTATAACTTTTCAACTTAATAAAGTTACCACAAGTCTTCCTCAACTCTTTATACCCTATGTCATACATATAATAATGTCCATAGTCCATATTTTGTCCACATGAGTCCATGATAACAAGATTAACAAGTCATTTACAACACATGAAATCATAAACTTTCTTAAGTAAACTTTTACTAGTTTATACATATACATCTTATACTTACCAACATGATGCCATACTTATATTTCCTTCATTACATGATATTTACAACCACATAACACATGAATAAGTGTACAAAATCATAATCACAAGTAAAAATGTGTTTTACATGTTTAAAAGCATCCTAATGGTGATTTTGCTACATAGAACATATATACTCATAAAATCATAAATGTAAATTCATAAAGGGTTTTAGATGATATAACACCCCGTGTTTTAGGGTTATTGGCGTCGTCAATAAATCTACAATGTACCTTTTGTATTGTAAGCGTTTGCTTTAAAATCGTAAATGTTAAGTTAAATCGCGTATGCCAAAAATAGCGTTCAATGTAAACGGGCATCAAACCATCAAACGTTTACATCAAGCAAGTATTAAATAATTATTTTGAGGATAATTATGGTCTTCGTTCATTTTATTTTTATCAGTTACGTAAATTATATTTGTTTCGCGATAAAGTGCGTTTAGGCATACCCGAAAGCACGTTAATTAATCTACGCTTCAACAAATACCCACGATTGAACCCAATATCTAAAGTTTATTAAACTTTACAACAACTAAATATTGCTAGTCACTTTGTATACTAGAAATTAAAACAATTCACAACTTCATGCAAGTTGACATCATTATATACAAATTACAACTTGTAGCTAGCAAAGTTTTTACTATATGTCAAGACTAGTCCAAGGAACACCTAGAGAGAAATAAGGAAGTCTTGATCAAGTTTACTATTAAGGTTAGTAAGAAAATCAAGCCATGGTTCCTAAATGTTGAGAACATCCCATGAAAATGAGGAATGGTGTTTTGTAGAATTATCTTTGTACAATAAGACCAAATCAGGCCATATAGAGATATGTATGATATATTTTTATAATTTTTGAGTATTAGGTATAATCGTGTGTATTTGTTGAAGCGTAGAAAAGTTTTGGTGGTTCCGAGTACGCATAAACGTATTTTATCGCGAAACGTAAACACTTTATGCAACCTATAAAAATAAAATGAACAAAGTTAATAATTATCCTCAAAATAATTACTTAACACTTGCTTGATGTAAACATTTAATTGTTTGATGCCCGTTTACATTGAATGATCATTTTTAGCTTACGCGATTTAACTTAACGATTACGAATTAAAGCAAACGCGTACAATACTAAAAGTACATAGTGAATTTATTGACGTCGTAAATGACCCTAAAACACGGGGTGTTATAGTAGTATTACTTATATAATATTTTTACATGTTTTTAAATTTATAAATATTATTTTACAAAACGATTAAACTATTTATATACTAACATTATACAAACAATAAAAACATTAAATCAAGTGTTATTAACAAATAATCAATTATTGAACAAGGATAACATTTTTACGGACGCATATACTTGAACATTAAATACCAAGCGTGACTTAAATATTGTTTCAAAGTATATAAATTAAACAAAACTATTAGGTGGTGATATAACTCTATAATTTATATTGTTGTATTTATTTTAAATACACTATACTCATACGACCTATAAAATAATTAGGTTGCATTCAGATTTTACGTGTCGATTCTTTTATTTGATTTATATAATCAATTCATTCACTGAGGTGAGTTCATAGCCCCATTTTATACGATTATAATGATTTATAACTTTTGGGGTGAGAAACATGCATTGTTTTACATTTGGACGCAAGTACACTTTTAAACAAATTACGAGTTTGCCTAAGTAGCGATAACCCACTATGCCCATGAATCATGAACTGTCAATGACTGGAGGTAAGTGCGAGTGTTATAAATAGATCTATTTAGGATTGACATCCCCGTTCGGGTGAGTAGCGCTCACTAGCTTTGGTGTACCGAACTAACGGACGTATACCATGTCAGAACATTTTGAATGTTGCGGGTTGAACATCTACACGGGCACATTATTTGCATTAATTTCCAGACATACATGTTGTAGCTTCATGTCATGAGCTTAGGGAATCGTAATTACATTTTGTGATATTGTATGTGTTACAATGGCATACACTTTGAACCTTGCGGTCCTACTTTATATACATACATAAACCTGTGAATTCACCAACTTTATTTTGATGTTTTTAAGCATGTTTTTCTCAGGTCAATAAGTGTGCAACATGGATACATTTGGAAGCATCATTTTGAAGTCTAAATGTACTAAAGATTTACTGCATTACATTTTGGGACATTTTGTTATGTATTAAAATTTTTATGTTTTCACAACAATGAACTATTAAAGCTTGGAGATTTTGTATCAAACATTTCAGTCAATCGAATGTAATTTTTTAAAACGACTCATATAGAAGTCGTTCTCATATCTTGTGCTGTTAAATTATGAAGTAACACTCTCGGACCCTTATTCCGCTGTGACCCAATTTGGGAGTGTTACAGATTGGTATCTAGAGCCAAGGTTATAGAGAACCAGTTCAAATGTTTGCTTTGACTATAACCGTTTTCAAACATTGCATCATACAAATGTTTTTCACGAGACTTACATACACTATTTGTTTGCATTAATTGGTTATACTAGATGCTTACATAATCTATATATGTACTTATATTATACTACGTATATTACTATACATGTCTTATATATTATACTTATATAAGTTAATTTTATTGTTACAGTAGTCATGTCATCTTTGACAGTTACCTACACGTCGGTATACTCTGATTATGAGCCATGGAGATTTCAGTGGGTATCTGATGATGAGCCAGAGGCACCAGAGGAGGCGCCGTAATTTCCAGAGCAGGCACCACCATCGCCTGACTACGTGTCTAGACCTGAGCAGCCACCATCACCGGATTATGCACCTGGTCCTGAGTACCCAGAGTACTTAGTACCGTCTCACGATGAGGTACTTATTGAGGATTAGCCTTTACCTGCTGATGCTTCACCTACAGCCCTATCACTGGGCTATGTTGCTGACTCCGATCTAGAGGAGGATCCAGAGAAGGACCCCGAGGAGGATCCCATTGAGTATCCTGCTGATGGAGGGGATGATGATGATGGTGAGGAGGAGGAGGAGGAAGAGTCCTCCGAGGACGAGGAGGAGGAGGAGGAGCATCTAGCTCCGGCCGACTCTACTACATTACCTACTATTGACCCCGTCTCCTCAGCTGAGGATACAGAGGCATTTGAGATCGACGAGTCTGCTCCTACACCACCACCTAGATCACCTAGACTTTGCAGGTCTAGGATATCTGTCCGACCCCAGACACGAATGGCAGCTACTACTGAGGCACTCATTGCTACGTTTGCTGCTGCACTACCTTCATCATCACCACCACCATCTCTACTTACTCCATTATCATCTCCACTCCCTCATATTCCATCACCACCACCACCTGTACCATCACCACCACTACCTTTACTTGTACCATCATCACCTTTGCTATTACCATCTACCGACTGTAAGGATGATATTCCCAAGGCCGACTTGCCGCCTCAGAAGAGGTTATGTTTGACTGCTCCCACTCCTAGGTTTGAGATAGGAGAGACCTCTACAGCTGCTACTGCTAGGCAGGCAAAGCGTCCCATGTCTAGGGAGGTTGGCTATGGGATTACAGACACATGGGATGAGTTAGTTGATGCCATTCAGAAGATAGCATCGACCACCTTGGAGGGGATCAATTAGAGAGTGATAGAGCTTGCTACTACTGTGAGTCAGGATACTCACGAGATGTATGTTCGCTTTAAGGATGCCCAGGATGACCGAGCTCTTCTGAGAGGCCGAGTCAACATGTTGTTTAGAGATAGGCGATATTATCTTCACACAGCTATGCTTTTAGAGAGCGAGGCTAGGCACGCCCGACAAGCATGGTCATAGGTCATAGACTGTAACAGGGTGGTACATGCTGAGCTCCTAGCATATCGAGCTCAGGTTCAGACACATGAGACTCATATTCAGACACACGATGCTCGTATTAGATCACTAGAGACTCTAGTTATGACATTGATGGCTCAAACTTTGTCACTTTAGACCCAGTTGACTGCATCTCTTTGACGTATTCATACACTGGAGGCTAGGGAGCCAGCACGCACTGACGACACAGAGGATGCTGATAGTAGTGCTTAGATTTACTTTATGTCATGTCATAGCTATCATGTATCCTGCTAAGTATTATGGGTAACTCCCAGCTAGCATGGCCGTAGGATTGTTGTATTTTCATTTCTGTAACCAAACTATCATGTGTGTTTTGCAAAGTTATATATGAAGTGAATGTATTATTTCATGTTAATCTCAATATTGTTAAATATCTCATTATGTGTTGTGATCCCATTTTATTTATTGTGCATATGTCATGTCACGATTATGATTGTATGAAATCTAACGTGTATTATATTTTCTTGTAATTTTGAAGGAAATGCCGCCAAAGAGAAACATCACAACCACCACCCATATGACCGATGCTGTCATTAAGGCACTGATAGCCTAAGGCGTTGCTACTGCGTTGGCTGAGTATGAAGCCAACAGAGGCAGTAGAAATGGTGATGATAGCCATGATTCTGGAAGTGGCAGAAGGACAGAGCGAGCTGCTCATGAGTGCACTTACAATGACTTCTTGAAATTCCAACCTTTAATTTTAAGGGTATTGAAGGAGTCGTTGGGTTGACTTAATGGTTCGAGAGGATGGAATCAGTTTTTCATATAAGCAACTACACAATTAGAAAATCAAGTAAAGTTTGTTACATGTACTCTACTTGGAAATGCTTTGACGTGGTGGAACTCCCACGTTAAAACTGTTGGTCACGATGCTGCTTATGGCATGCCGTAGAAAACACTCATGAAAATGATGACTAACAAATACTATCTAAGAGGTGAGGTCAAGAAATTAGAGATTAAAATATAGAATTTAAAAGTGAAGGGTATTGATGTGGTAAGCTATACCTAACGCTTTCAGGAGTTGGCCATGTTGTGCGGGAGGATGTTTCCCGAAGTGTCTGGTAAGGTAGAAAAATATGTCGGTGGACTTCCCGACATGATTCAGGGAAGTGTGATGGCATCTAAGCCAAAGACAATGAAGGATGCAATTGAGTTTCTACTGAACCGATGGAACATAAGATCCATACTTTTACTGACCGTCAAGCTGAAAACAAAAGGATGCTTGATGACAACTTAAGAAACAACCAAAATCAACAACAACCCTTTAAGACGCAAAATGTTGCCAAGGCCTATACAGCTAGGCATGGTGAGAAGAAAGTGTGTGGAGGAACTAAACCTATGTGCCCTGCAACTACCATCACGATGGGCTGTGTGCACCAAGGTGCAACAATTGCAAGAAAGTTGGCCATCTAGCCCGTGACTACAGAAGTACAGTTGCTAATGTTAATGTTAACAACTAAAGAAACTCTAGGGCGATTCAGAGGGTTGTCACATGCTTTGAGTGTGGAGTTCAGGGGCATTACAAAAAAGATTGCCCTAAGCTGAAAAATAACAACCGTGGAAACCAGGCTGGGAACGGTAGAGCAACATCAAGGGCTTATGCAGTGTGTAATGCAGGAAAAAACCCAGACTCCAATGTTGTTACGGGTACGTTCCTCCTAAACAACCGCTATGCTTCTATCTTGTTTGATACTGGTGCCGATAGGAGTTTTGTGTCTACTGCATTTAGTTCCCTAATTGATATCATTCCAACTGCACTAGACCATGATTATGATGTCTAACTAGCCAATGGAAAAATAATTGGAGTTAATACTATCATACGGGGTTGCAATTTAAACTTCTTAAATCATCCATTCAACATTGACTTAATGCCCACAGAAATTGGTAGTTTTGACGTCATAATTGGTATGGATTGTTTAGCAAAGTATCATGCCGTAATCGTCTATGATGAGAAGATCATTTGTATTCCCTTTGGGAATGAAATCTTAATTGTTCATGATGACGAAAGCAACAACGGACACGAGTGTCGATTAAACGCCATCTCGTGCAGAAAGACTTAAAAGTATTTTCTAAAAGGATGCCATGTCTTTTTGGCACATGTTACCACAAAGAAGGCCGAAGACAAGTCGGAGGAGAAGCGACTTGAAGATGTACCTATTGTTTGAGATTTCCCTAAAGTATTTCCCGAGGACTTGCCGGGTATTCCACCAACTCAACAAGTGGAATTTCAAATTTATTTGGTACCTGGTGCTGCACCTGTAGCACGGGCGCCTTATCGATTAGCTCCGTCCGAGATGAAAGAATTATCGGATCAACTACATGAACTTTCCGACAAAGGCTTTATAGGACCCAGTTCCTCACCTTGGGGAGCTCCGGTCTTGTTTGTCAAGAAGAAGGATGGATCATTCCGGATGTGCATCGATTACCATGAATTAAATAAGCTAATGGTGAAGAACCGTTACCTGCTTCCAAGAATTGACGATTTATTCGATCAACTTCAAGGGTCGAGTGTCTACTAGAAGATCGACCTGAGATCGGGTAATCATCAGTTGAGAGTTCCTGAGGAACACATCTTGAAGACCGTTTTTACAACTCGTTACGGCCATTATGAATTTCAAGTTATGCCATTTGGTTTGACTAACGCACCAACTGTATTTATGGACCTCATGAATTGGGTGTGCAAACCATATCTAGAAAAAAAATTCAATGTCTTCATTGATGATATTCTGAACTATTTGAAGAGCAAACAAGAACATGAAGAGCATCTTAAGTTAATCTTAGAGTTGCTTATGAAAGGGGAGTTGTGTGCCAAATTTTCAAAGTGTGAATTTTGGATTCCCAAAGTGAAGTTCCTCGGTCACATGATTGACAGTAAGGGCATTCACGTAGATCCCGCCAAGATCGAGTCTATTAAAGATTGGACATCTTGTAAGACTGCAACGGAGATTCGTTAATTTTTAGGTCTTGCCGGTTATTATCGAAGATTCATTGAATGGATCGCCAAATCAATGACCAAGCTAACCCAGAAGAAGGTCAAGTTTGATTGGGGTGACAAACAAGAAGCCGCTTTTCAGTTATTAAAGCAGAAATTATGTAGTGCACCTATCTTGGCCTTACCTGAATGAGCTGAGAACTTTATTGTTTATTACGATGCTTCGCATAAAGGATTAGGTGTTGTGTTGATGCAAAACGAGAAGGTGATTGCTTATGCATCACGACAACTAAAAATTCATGAGAAGAATTATACAACTCATGACTTGGAGTTAGGAGCAGTAGTGTTCGCTCTAAAGATTTGGAGGCACTATCTGTACGGAACAAAGTGTATCATGTTCACTGATAAAAAAAGTTTACAACACATCCTTGATCAGAAGGAGTTGAACATGAGGCAACGCCGTTGGTTGGAATTGCTCAATGATTACGATTGTGAAATTTGTTATCACCCGGGGAAAGCTAATGTAGTGGCCGACTCTTTAAGCAGGAAAGAATGAATTAAGCCATTACGGGTTCGAGCCTTAGTTATGACTATTTGTTTGGATCTTCCCAAGCAAATTTTGGAAGCTCAGATTGAGGCAAGAAAACTAGAAAACCTCAAGGCTGAAGATGTGGGAGGTATGCTGGTTGAAACTTTAAGGGAATCAGAAAACCCTAGAAAAGAAAAGCTGGAACCGCGTGTTGACAGAACACTGTGTTTGAATAACAAAAGTTGGTTGCCAGGCTATGGTGATCTAAGGACTTTGATTATGCATGTGTCCCACAAGTTAAAATATTATGTTCATCCGGGTTCCGACAATATGTACCAAGACATGAAGAAATTATACTGGTGGCCCAACATGAAAGCCTATATTGCCACCTATGTCAGCAAGTGTTTGACGTGCTTAAAGGTCCAAGCTGAACACCAAAAACCATCTTGTTTGTTGGTGCAACCTGAGATACCTCAGTGGAAGTGGGATAATATCACCATGGATTTTATCACCAAGCTCCCAATGACGTCAAGTGGTTATGATACCATTTGAGTAATTATAGACCGTCTTACTAAGTCTACACATTTTTGCCGATGAGGGAAAATGACCCAATGGATAAATTGACAAGGCTGTACATAAAAGAAGTAGTCACAAGACATGAAATACCAGTCACAATCATTTGTGATCGTGACGATAGATTTACGTCAAATTTCTGGAGGTCATTTCAGAAGGCTTTGGGTACTCGTTTGGATATGAGTACTGCTTACCATCCGTAGACCGATGTACAAAGCGAAAGAACCATTCAGACACTGGAAGATATGTTACGCGCTTCCGTGATAGACTTTGGAAATGGTTGGGATAGACACTTACCGCTAATTGAGTTCTCATACAACAATAGTTATCATACTAGCATTAAAGTTGCACCATTTGTGGCACTTTATGGTCGTAAGTGTCTGATATCACTCAAATAGTATAATACGTATAATACTAAAGTATAAAGAAATTTACTAATAATCATTGAGGACAAAGATTAAAAGCAAAAATCTATAGAAAAATATCGTACGTTTAACCGGTAAGTGATTACCCGGTCGTTTATACCCCAAGAATCGTGAAATTGAAACTCCGTTTTTTTATTTGGACAACGATTTGAATGGTTTCGAAGATAATTGGTTTCTAAAATCCTACAAGTGAGCAAATAAAGCACAAGTAAAAATTAACTATGAAAAACAATAACGGGAATTAAAGAAACGCGACTAAAAAGCAACTTCACTAAAATTTAAGCCTACGAACGCAAATTTAATTTCTAAACCTAAATTATGATAAAAGAAAATTTTTTAAAAAAAGAAAATTATTTTTTTGATTATTTTTGTATTTTTTATGATTTTTTAAAGTTTTTAATAAAGAAAAATGATTAAAAATAGCAAACTTAATTCTAAAAATATGGAAAAATTACTAAAAGTATAAAATAAAGAGACTGATTTTCTAAAAATGCTAACTAAAAATAAGCTCACGAAATAAGTCCTAAAAAACTAAGAATAAGCTACGGATCTAATATGAAAATAGAAACTAAAAATGGGTTTAAAAGTCAAGTGTTGTAGAGCAATAACATATTGCTACTGGTGCAGATGGTAATTGTGTGTGTTTGTGGGACGAGTGTGTGAGAAAGGTTAGGTCATGGGTTCGAACCCCATGGCCTAGCTTTTTGGTATTTTTTTTTCAAATTTTTTTAAAGTAAACTTGTAAAACTACTAATAATAAGCTACTTAAAAAAACAACTTTTTTTTGTAACTCTAAAATAAGCTGGGAAACAGCTTATCTTCTTGACAGATACACTAAAAAGGACTTAAAGCTTTTTACTTAACTAAACTAACTAGAAAACTAGGTTAAGCTAAAACTTATAACTAAATAAGCTATCACTACCCTAAGTCTATCCTAATAAGCTAATTTGAGCTAGAAACAAGCAAAATGGATAAGCCATAAGCTAAAAGTCAAATTAAGCACTTATGAGAAAACTAAATACCAAACAGACTTTTAAGCAACTTTGAGCTTATTTTTAAGCACTCAAACAGAACCTTATGACCTTAACACCTATACTACCTTAAAGCTTGACCTAAAATCTATCTAAATCAATTCTTGAAAAGTATTTTGAAATTCAATTAAGCTAAGAAAAAGCTTTTGAAAGAGGATGTTTGGCTCAGTACATGCTGAGTTAACTCTTTAATTTTGAAATGACAAAGAGTTGTTTTCAAGCTCAAAAATAGATTACCAAATAAGCTTTATAAGCTAAAATAAGCCCAAACAGATTAAATCTACCCTAAAGTCTACTTGTGCTCTTGAAATCAAATCCTATTATCTACTTCTACCCTCTGTCAATTGAACTTGAAAGTGGTCTATTAGCAGTTTTTCCTAATCTGACGCAAATGACACTTGAAGTCCAAATCTTAAAACTAAAAGTGCAGGCTAATGATCTAGTTTCTACTACTTTTAAAACACCAAAGCTAAAGCAAAATGAGTACTGATCTTAACTAAAATAAATCTAAGCTAAATGAGACTAAGGATCTGAGCTTAAGGCAACAAATTCATAAAACTAACTCAACACTTTTAAAAACTAGATTACTCATTATATCAGCTTTAAATCCAGACCTTATTAACCTTATTATGAGATTTAAATTGAATTTAAAAGGCCAAATGATCTCAAGCAGTACTAACTTCAAGTTAGTATTGCTTGACCCAAACACCCCTTTAACTCCTCAATCCCATATTTAGTTAATAAAAATGAGTTTTAAAGCTAGAAAGTAAGATACCAGATAATAGCCAGCTAAAATCAGACATAATGAACATATAACAATAATCAAATAAGCTAGAACAATAAGTCTACAACTAATGCTAATTTTTTTTGGATTTTTAACTTTTTTATAACAATAACAAGTAATCTATGATTTAAACTAACAATTAAACTAGATAAGCATCTAATAACAACATTAAACACTAATAAGCTAATCTAAGCAGAAATAAGCTACTATTAAGCAGTAATAAGCTAAATGCAATATTTAAGCTATAAAATGAAAATTGAAAACTTACAGAAGCCTTTGCTTAAACAAGGCTTATCAATGCTCTTATGAGCTAATCAACAAGCTCTAGCTTATCCTAGGATAAGCTAGTGTGGTCTTGGAAGCCCATGCAGTTTTGGCTTCCTTTCCATTAAAAGCTTTGGTAATGTTTGGAGTGGATTTGAGTAAGTAAAAGCTCAGTTAAGCTTTAAGAGCTTAACTGAGTTCATAGCTAGCTTATGAGTTATTACAAGAGCTTATATGAGTATAAAAGAGATTTTATCAAATCATAGTGCAAATAATGAAAAACAGATTACTTAAATGAAAACAACATTTATTGATGATATGAAATGAGTACAAACTTTTGAAAAGGAAATTACATTTAACTAAAAGCAATAAGCTAAAATTACATGAAAAATAAGCTAAAATTAAGTTACAAGCTACTATTAAAAATTAGACCTAACTGCCGATGTGAGTGAGGGGAGCTTCTTATTTATAGACATGAAGAGAAGGATCTAGACTTGTACACGTTCCTTTTGATCTTTGCCATCAATTCTCTCTAATCATTGGATCCCTTTTCTTAGCCATTTGATCAAAATGAGCACACAGATTGCCAAGCTGGCAATCCCACTTCTTCAGAGTGGTGTGCTTCTTTTGGCTGTGTTTCAGTGCAATATTTCCCTTTTGGTGTGTTTATTTGTAGTCAGCGTGGCATTCCCTTGTCAGAAGTGGTCAATCAAAGCTCTTGGTGACGTCTTCTTAGGATGAGGTGGAACTTGGTATCTTTGATGCCACATGGAAAATTAAAGGGAGATGGGTTTTAACCCTTTTTATTTTAACACAGGGTGAAAGTGGGGAAGATAGGTGAATAGTAACAATATTTGCCGCCCCCTAATTTTATTTTAACATTGTTTGACTGAGGGTTTAAATTAGGGTTGACCTGGGCTTTTGAATTTGGGCCATGGTATATTGTTTTGGGCTCGGTTAAAAGGGTTATGGTTATACTTGACGACCGTTAGTCATAAGAATTATAGGACTAATGGTGTTATGTATTTAAGGACTTATGGTGAGATTGATTTAACATTAAGGCTCATTTGGGTATTTTCAAGGTTTTGTCATTTTGTGGGTTGACCATGGTTTGACCATTGTTGACTTAAGTAGACCATTTGCTAGAAAACTTCCGGCTCTTGTGCACTCTATCCGTTCTCGTGTTCGTTGTTGTCCGGTTTTGGCTCTTTTCTTATGATATTTGCAATATCCGTACCTACACATTCACAAAAGACAAAGTATACATATACAAGCATTATTATGCACATTTTTATCTTTTTAGGGCTTGTTTTGATACAAAAAGGATATGTGATTTCTCACATATCAAAATTCCCCAAACTAAGTGATTGTTGTGTCGCAATATTATATGCTCTAAAACCAAATACTCCAAAACCTCCCCAAACTAATCTTTTGAAAAGTAGCAAAGTCTTTTGTGGAGAAAGTTAAGAAATCACAAGTTTTAAAACACCCCGCTTTCCATTTTTAAAGAATTTTTTTCATATTTATGATCTTCATAATTTACAACTTACAACTTATTCATGTGTGACATAATGTATTGCTTTCATTATTATTTGATAACTTTGAGGATCATGGAACAAAAAGCACAAAAAGTGTCCAAATTGATAAATTCATCGTCTCTGACTTTCACCTCTCCAAGCCAAGCTTAAAAACAAGATCATTGTAAAATATAAGTTATAATGCTAACACTACTCAAAAAAGCTAATTGTGTACTTACTTTTCCTCCTTTATTCCTAATTTCCTCTAAGGATTTTATTATTATTATTGGTGACAAATAAATTATGTCCTTATTAATAAAGTAAACCCGGTTTAGACCATTAATAGTTTGAAATCCTTTCCTAAAGAGACGATGTGGTGAAAATAAAGTCCACATTAAGGTTCTAAATTCACATGATTTAGGGGTTATCCTTTTTATTTCATCTGAAACAACTCAACTACGAGTCCAGAGACGGAGGCTTTATTTAGATAACCCCGGAGTCGAAATTTGGCTTTATTCTTCTTATTATTATTATTATAGCAACATTATTAAACCTCGGTCCTTTAAACAACTGCCACATCGGTATGCGAGCCGACCATGGTCCAGGAGTCTTATTTCGACCTCGGTGAATTCCTCGACCTTTTAGAAGGCTGCAACATCGGTTGTGAGCCGGCAAGATGCAGCAAACTTTTATCAGTCTCAGATTATTATTACTATGTGCCTTATTTAGAAGACTGCCACATCGGTTGTGAGCCGGCAAGAGGCAGTAAACTTTTATCAGCCCACAGTTTTTATTATTATTATTATTACCTCTACCCTTTAAACGACTGTCACATCGGTATGCGAGCCGACCATGATCCAGAAGTCTTATTTCGGCTTCGGTTTATTACATAATTATTATTATTATAGCCAAATTTCAAGTCCTGTGGTCTTTTAACAACTGCCACATCGGTATGTGAGCCGACCATGGTCCAGGAGTCTATTTCCCCACAACATTGACAAAACCTCGATGTGTACCTTACTTTCACCAGAAGGAATCTCTACAAAGTGATCTAAACTAAGAATCGCAAAAACCAAAGAAACTTTATTTATTCAACAATTATATAACGTTTATTAAGCTGATGGGAGCAAAAAGCCACAATTAACCTTTATGAGTCTTAAAGAAATCCAACTATTCTATGTTTAGCATCAAAACTTATACTCTACTCTATCATTTTTTGTTCTTCACAATTTAAATTTTTTAATAACGAAACTCGAGATTACTTAGCCTAGCTAATTAAGATTGACACTTTAACAAGTCACATAGACTGGCAACAATCTTAATTCTAATAAATCGATCTTCGCATATTTAAAATCAATTATGGGAACTTGCAAATTCTTGACTTTTTTAAGCTAGACTCGCGTTTTATAGCTCCTTGTATAAAAGATTAGCAAAATTCAATCTATATATGTTAAGGAGAAAAGCTAAGATATAAAACCGGTCGGGTCAAAATTTACTTTTCGTTCTCACCAACGGAAAACCTACATTCGTGTCAAAACACTTATTATTTTTATCAACTACTTTCATATTTTTCATTATTTTTCTACACAATTTTTTTTTTATTATTTTTATTATTTTTATTATTTTTTTATATGAACAATAAACTAGATATTAAGACTTAAAAATTTAAAATTTTTGCGGGAAAACGGGGTACGTGAGAACAACGAGCAAAGGTAGGTAAGATCATATCGAAGATATACTACCCCATACTAAAACTAAACATTGTCCTCAATGTTTCCTAGTCTAAGGCTCATAACACCATACTAGAACTCAAAAAGTCGAATGCATAATTCGAGCATGGAGAAAGTATCACAAAAATCTTAAGCCGTTTATTAAGTATGCTAAAAGATAAATGTTAGTCGATAATAATCTAGGATATCGGATTTCCCCAAACTAATGGCAAGCAAAGGCTAGGAAGCTCGAGTGGACCGGGACAAAACACCGAACACGAGAGTCTTCAAAAATTTTGGGTCAATCCTACAAACAATCACAAGCACAAACAACAAGAACCGGAAAAGTACAAGCCTCCTCACATCACAATAGAAATTAGAAAGAAGAAAAATGGATAAGAATGGGGTGCCTCCCATGAAGCGCTTTGTTTTTGGTAACCGAGTCACATAGCTTGACTCGATCCCCGAATTCATTAGTCCTTGGAGAAAGTTTAGAGATTCGGGACTATCTTGGGTGGTATGTCCCCTCTGAAGTAATGCTTCACACGATGACCATTCACCTTAAATTTGGACCATCGGGTTGGGATAACTCGATGGTTCCGTATGGAAAAACTTAGGTGATGGTGAAAGGTCCCGACCAACGAGTTTTAAGCTTTCCAGAGAATATCTTTAGACAAGAGTTGAAGAGTAAAACTCGATCACCAACATTGAAAATGCGGTTTTTTATCTTAGAGTCCTGAAGCTTCTTCGTCCTCTCTTTATATATCAAAGAATTCTCGTAAGCTTGATCACGAAGCTCATTAAGTTGAAGCTTCCGGTGATCACCCGCGGTTTTAAGATCGAAATAAAGCATGTTCAAAGCCCAATTATGCTTTATTCTCTAGACTTCGATAGGTAACTGGCACGACTTTCTGTACACTAGTTTGTAAAGGCCGTACAACCAATCGGTGTCTAAAAGCGTACGTAATGCCCATAAAGCGTCATCTAGTTGTCGACCACGAAGGCAAAACGTTTTTCTCCAACCGTCCTCTCAGAGATACGTTACAAACGTGATTGGACACCTCCACTTTGACCGCTCGTTGAGGGTGATAAGCGATAGATAAGCGATAGCAAGACGATGAGTGACCCCATACTTAGACATTACTTTAGCAAATTGATCATTACAAAAATGGGTCCCACGATTACTTATAATAGCTCTAGGTGTTTCGAATCAGGCAAAAAGAGATTTCAAAAACTTAACTACAACTTGAGCATCATTTGTGAGGAGCGCCTTCGCTTCTACCTACTTTGAATGATAGTCAACGGCTACAAGGATGTATTTATTCGCTCGTGAAAACGGAAATGGACCCATAAAATCGATACCCCATACATCAAAGATTTCACAAACTTGAATAGCATTTTGAGGCATTTCATCTCTTTGTGAAATTTTGCCTTGTCTTTGACACGTATCACAAGATTTGATCATAGTATGGGCATCTCGATATATGGTCGGCCAAAAGAAACCGGCATCAAATACTTTTTAAGCGGTGAGATTGGCACTATGATCGCCCCTGGTGGGTCCTTCATGACAAGCTTTAAGGATATCATTAGCTTCTTGCCCATGCACACACCGTCGAATGATTTGATCCACACAAATCCGAAAAAGATAGGAATCATCCCAAAAGTAATGTTTAACATCCTTGAAAAACTTCTTTTTTTGTTGAGTTGTCATTCCTTTGATGATAAAATTTCCCGCATAGAAATTTGCATAATCGGCAAACCATGGGGTACTTTCACTAGAAATTTTACCAAGAGTCTCTAAAGGAAAATTTTCATTTATGTCTTTATTTTTTAACACATCCTTATGAGGATTTTCAAGTCTAGATAAATGATCAGCCGCGAGGTTCTCACATCCTCTTTTATCACGGATGGTGATATCAAATTCTTGTAGGAGGAGAACCCACCGGAGCAACCTCGGCTTGGTATCTTGTTTATTAAGAAGGTATTTTAAAGCCGAGTGATCCGTATACACTATGCTTTTAGATAAGACAAGATATGGCCAAAACTTTTCAAAAGCATACACAACGGCGAGCATTTCCTTTTCCGTCGTGGTGTAATGAATTTGAGCTTCGATCATCATCTTACTAGCATAATGTATATGCTGAAAATGCTTCATCTTTCGTTGTCCCAAAACAACACCAATCGCGAAATCGTTAGCATCACACATGAGTTCGAAAGGTAGGTTCCAATCGGGGACAACTACGATCGGAGCTTCGGTAAGCTTCTTTTTAAGAGTCTCAAAAGCATCAATACAATCCTAAGAAAACACAAACGGTGTTTCCTTCTCAAGAAGATGAGTCATAGGTCAAGAAATTTTGGAAAATTCTTGGAAAAATCGTCGGTAAAAACCGGCATGCCCTAGGAAACTCCT
>BQNB010052759.1:3619-31119 GCA_026074375.1 Tanacetum coccineum | reverse complement strand
CAACAAAATTAAATGACATCCAAGGCGCTTCCAATGCTGAAGATGACATCTTTGTCTTCTAGTCTTGATACTTGTACTCCAGCTTGGATCTTCTTTGTCTTGACTTGTTCTGGAACCATTGTATTATGCATGAGTTTGATTAACTTCGCCCCAAATCATGCAACATGTCTTAAAAAGCTTTCTTCATAGACTCGTTTTTGGCGAAGGTTCTGAATCAGCTTCCCCCTAAAACCAACATCCGTATCTTGAGCAGATTCTGAAATGTTGATGTAGCTTGAACGATCTTCTAACATTGACATTTAAAGTGCACAGCGGAATTTAGTAGAAGAAACAGTCAACCACACCATCTAATACTGCTTTTATACTGTATCATGACATTCGGTCTTGGTGAATATCCGTTTGGAGGAACATGCAAGAGATCAACAACAATTCTTCTCACGCATGCATAATACTTCACAAACCATACTAAGTGAAGTAGTATAAACTACTTCCCCCTGGAAGTTGACCTGATAACATCAAAGTACACGTTTTCCCCCATGATGGTTTTTGAACTCTTGGAAGCATCATTGACGTGTACAACCATATACACGAGAAGTTCTTATCATAAGCAACAATCTTGAAAAGTTATGAAAGACATTGAAGAACTTTGAAAGATTTTGCTAAGACTGTGAAGTATCATTGACGTTCAATAGCTTCAAATATCCCGTGAGAGTTGCTGATCACATCTTAACCTTATACTCTCTGGCAAACTTACCAACCTCGTATTCTGTCGGCTATTGCTGTGACCACTTGGTGAAGTAAACCCGATATTCCAAACTTGAAAATGAAGTAACATTCCCCAAATTTGTTACTTAAGCTTGAACTATTGTAGATTGAAGAACGGTGCAAGATTAAATCTCTAAGTACCATATACCCAACATCAAAAGTATAATTAGTACATCACCTCTTGAATTTATCCACATCGGCTTCTGCGTGTGACACTGAGTACTACAATGTAACTCCTTTAAGTGATAGTTATCCAAGTTTTCACCCAACCGCCCCTTTACTTCTGGTAACTAGATAATTCAAGTCTCAATCATAACTGTATACGTATAGGCAAGTCATCCATCGATAGACTGGGTTTAAAGAAAAGGGGTAGAAAATAGAAGGAAGTCTCGATGATGAAATAAGTAGACGCCTTCGTGAAACCCACTTCAATCACAAATAAGGGATACCAAATAAACTACGTGATCACTTGACATTTGAATCCGAATCTTTAACCGATTTGACGTTGTAGTGAATCTTATTCGGATCGTTGTAGTGTTATGTATCATGTTTGTTGTGTTGTTGTTCAAGAATGTCGTTAAACATGACAAATGTTATTTTGAATTGTCGTCAACGAGAAAACATTGTCTAGTCCAACTTGACGTGATAGTATTTTATTCCCGGCTCAATCATCATAAGTCATCCCATGATATTAATTTCCATGACCGGCCCAACATCAATAATAAACCCGGCATCCCATAATCCAACCTATAGAACTTTTGGTTAACTGCCATCTCAAGTCCATCAAAGGAAATCATTTATACTAGGCCCAACTATTATTAAGCATTGGTCCAACAATATCTTATTATCATAATTTGCCCAATTGAATTGTTAAGGCCCGATAGATTTGTTGAAGCCCAATATGTCATCCAATAATGGTACCTGATCCACCCATATATTAGGGATATACAATATACAATGTGCATTATCTCACACAAATAACCCTAACCCTTAGCATATATCAAACGCAGTCACCAAAATCTTACAAACCTTATCCCTCTCGTCTAAAATCATGATCTGCTCCTATCTCTAACAACTCTGACCATCTCAAACCTTCCGTTCATGAGATACAAATCCTTAAACAATTAATCCCCTTAACCCCACCATGAAAACCATTAACCTATTTTCGAAGATTCAACTGTAATCATGTTCGTCATTGTTCTCAAAGGCCCGAAAGGGAATGGTCTTCAAGATCTTTAAGCAAGATCTCAGGTAGGGTTTTTTTTATTGTTCTTGTGAGTACAAACGAAACAAAGAAAAGATTATAACATATTTTGTTATAAATCTTTCTTGATTTTCGGATATTAAAAAAACAAATGAGTTAGGCTCAACACAGATCTATGATGAGGTTTTATTTTCGTGTTTTCTTGATCTCTTGAAGTTATGAATTAATTATGAGCCCACGAAAATTTAATCTGAGATCATTTAAGTTTTCTTTAGATCGAGTCTTAAAATGTTGGGAGAAGGAGATAGGTTAGGAATTGTTGATTTGATGTTGTTGGAATGTGGCGAGGTGGTTGTTTGGTTGACCTAGACTCGGTAAATGACCGGTTTTAGAAAATGACTCAGAGGCCAAACAAATGCCAATATACTTTGTTAGTCGAGCGCTAAGGGGTCCGGAAGTAAACTACACTTCCATGGAAAAATTAGTGCTAGCACTAGTACATGCAAGCAAAAGGCTAAGAAGATACTTCCAAGCACACCCAATCGTAGTAATAACGGATCAACCAATCAAAAACATACTATCAAACCCAGAAGTTGCTGGTAGGATGCAAAAGTGGAGCATACAGCTAGGAGAATTTGGCATACATTATAGGCCGAGGATATCTGTTAAAGGGCAAGTGCTAGCCGATTTTATCGTGGAAAGACCAGAAGAAGAAAACCCGGACGCTTCCGCAAAGGAGGAAGAACCGCTCCCGGCACAATGGACCCTGTTCACGGACGGTTCGTCTTGTGTTGACGGATGCGGAGCGGGAGTAATACTCACGAATCCGGAAGGGATAGAATTCACGTATGCCTTGCGATTCCAATTTAAGGCAACCAATAATGAGGCGGAATACGAGGCTCTGATTGCGGGATTGCGGATCGCTGAAAAAATGGGTGTCCAAAACCTCCAGGTCAATGTAGATTCAAAACTGGTTGCAAACCAAGTAAATGGGACCTACATCGCAAAAGAGACAGATATGGTCAAATACTTAGAAAAGGTAAAAACATTGGCTAAAGCTTTCCGGGAGTTCTCAATAAACCAAGTTCCGAGAAAGGAGAACAAAAAGGCGGATGCACTAAGTAAAATGGCATCTACCAGCTTCGCACATCTCAGCAAGCAGGTGCTAGTAGAAGAGTTGAAAGAAAAATCCGTGAACGAAGTCGAAGTGCTCGCCGTAGTAGAAGAAGAAGGGGATTCCTGGATGACGCCGATCCAAGAATACCTCAATAACGAGACCTTACCAGCGGAACGGGAGAAGGCAAGATCGATCAAGCGGAAGTCACAACGTTTCGCCATCATCAACGGAACCCTGTACAAAAAATCTTTCCTGGGCCCATGGCTTCGATGCGTAGGACCCTCACAAGCGAACTACGTCTTGCGGGAAATACACGAAGGCTCATGTAGCATGCATGCGGGCACACGATCCGTCGTTGCCAAAGCTCTAAGGACCGGTTATTACTGGCCGACAATGCACAAGGACGCAAGGGCGCTTATAAAAGCATGTCAGGAATGCCAAGTGCACAAACCCGTCCCAAGAAATCCGCAGGAAAGATTGAACCCAATCACATCTCCGTGGCCATTCTACAAATGGGGTATAGACATAGCTGGACCTTTCCCGGAAGGACCCGACAAAGTCAAATTTCTAATAGTAGCCATGGACTACTTTACCAAGTGGATAAAAGCAAAACCAGTAGCAACTATCACAAGAAACCAAGTAAAAAAGTTCGTATGGGAAAACATAGTGTGTAGATTTGGTCTTCCGGGAGAAATTATATCCGACAATGGGAAACAATTTCGAGACAACCCCTTCAGAGATTGGTGTGAAAAATTGTGCATTCAACAGCATTTTGCTTCCGTAAAACATCCTCAGACGAACGGACTGGTAGAAAGAGCAAACAGGAGTTTGGGGGAAGGAATAAAAGCAAGACTGGGCAAAGACAACAAGAACTGGTTGGAAGAGATTTCTCATGTACTTTGGGCACACCGTACCATGATTAAATCCAGTAACGGAGATACTCCGTTCTCATTAACTTACGGAACAGAAGTTGTCATCCCGGCAGAAATTGGAATGCCCACGTTCAGGACAGCAGAAGTAGACGTGGCCAAAAATGATGAAGCATTGGAAATCAACTTAGAACTGCTAGAAGAAAAGCGAGAGCAAGCAGCGATAAGAGAAGCAAAAAGCAAGAGGCAAATGGAAAAATACTACAACACCAAAGTTAGAAATGCAAGCTTCAAGCCAGGAGACTTGGTGTACCGGAGCAACGAAGCAAGCCGTGTAGAAGACACTGGAAAATTAGGACCCAAGTAGGAAGGCCCGTACGAAGTCACAGAAGAACTTGGGAAGGGATCGTACAAGTTAAAAGACCGCAACGGAAGAGAACTCCCACGAACCTGGAATATCTGCAATCTCAAGAAGTGTTATGTAAACAAAATGTAAGCAGCCTAACCATACGGACTCCGTGATGGGAAGGACATTTTTATCTTTATTCCTGGTAATAATTTTTAAATATCATGTAATGTGCCTTTTAATTTTAATGAAAAAGTGAAGATTAGCTACCTTCACAAGTTATGCTTTGAAAAATTCTAACTTATTACTTTGCAAAGTCATTTATTGTGATTAAGCCGCGCACACACGGAGCATGCCTCTATCAATGTTATTCCGTATAACAAAAGGAGGAGTAACCTCACAATTAACTCAAAGTACATAAGAGGTATTGCAAACCCGGTACCAGGAGAATAACCCACAAAATATTCAAACAAGACTATCCTACTAAAGATATCAAACATGATATAAAAAGATAGCGGCAACATTTATATAATAGACGTGTTCAAACTTGAAGGCGTTGTAAAAATGGTTAATTACAAAATACCGCCACAAAAAGGCCACATGCGGCCGCGGTGTAAAAAGCACCATAACGGGCCTAACTGTTAATAGCCGCGGTATTTTAATTACAAAAAACCGCAAGGTCACATGCGACCACGGAGAAACAAGCAAATACACCTAGAGGACAACATCCCTAGCTTCATCATCCAATTTAGAAAACGCAAGATCACCTCCGGTTGAAGTATCGATATTTTCTTCACCTTCTGGCCCCAGAGTAACGTTCTTCGGAACCACATCCACCAAATCAGGATTCTCATAATCTTCCACGGAAACAGAAGGACCAGAATGGGGAACAATGACCACGGTAGATAAAGCATTGGTAGCAGGAACCACAACCGGAGGCTCAATCAAAGCCTCAGCGGACAAAGGATGATCTAAGGAGACAAATACGTCTTTCAAGAAAGGGAGACGCTCAACAAGATTTCTTTCCATCTTCTCCACCCTTCCGCGACAAATATCCAAAGCAACGGACAACGCTTGGCTCCCAATAACGACCCTATCCTGCTTGTGATGCACGGGAACCATCAATTGATTCACATCAGGTTGAAGATCAGTCATCCCTAAGGCCTCGGCCACGGCATCGTCCAAGCGAAGAAGATCCATAACATCCCATGTGCTGGCATCCTTCTTATTTGATAGTTCCTGAAGAAGCGGAAAGTTCAAGCCACGAAGATCACAGACAGCAGAATTAAAGTCATCCTCCGCGGAGGGAATGTAAGCTTCAAGGTCAGTTAAACATCTGCCAGCTTGTCCGTGCTCAATTCCAGCTGCCAGACCCTCCTGCATTCCTTTCTCTATAGCACGGCCAAAAGCATTTCCGAGAGCCTCCATATATTCAGTCGAATTGAGACACTTAGCCATAAGAAGCTTCATCCCGTGAGTTAGTAACCATCTCCGTCCTGCAACGACGTTGAGGAGGTGCGGATGGAAACTCTCTTGGAAGCGCATACAACACCTGGTGAAATCAGCATCAATCTCGGCTAACCTAGTCTCGAGAGGTCTCATAAGGTTGTCCTGAAACTCCTCTAACCGTTTCATGTTCTCCTCATAAAGATCTAGCTGCTCACGAAGACGCGCGGAAGAAGTTTCCAACTCGTGCACCTAAAAAAAAAATTAACATGTAAAAAACAACTTGTGAGAAAGGGAAATACAAAAATTCCAAAAAAAATAGCTAAAGACATGAACATGTACCTGACTTATAAGACCTTGGTTCTGAGACCTCAAAGAAGAAGAATATATTTCCAAGTCAGAGAGTTCACGGTCCTTTTCAACAACGGTAGATTCAAGGTTTGACACTTGTAGTCTCAAAACACTACGCTCTTGTTCAAGAAGGTCGTTATACCCCTTAACGGAAGCAACTTCGCCTCGAAGCGAACCCTCAATGGCTTCAAGGCTGGAAACCCGAGCACGGAGTTGGGTTACCGCCACAGACTCCTCCTTTGCTTTCAGCAATTGGGACCTCAACTCTTCAATCTCCTTATCTTTCGCCCCCAACAAACTATCTTTCTCCTCAGCAAGGGATCTCCATTTCCTTTTCTCCAAAATATTATACTCCGCACGCATTCTCACCTCGGAGCTCAAACTTAAATTGCGTGCGGCGGACACATTGAACTCAGCAAATAATTGTTCATGCTCCATTCCGCGAACAGTTTTGAAGAAAGCAGGAGGAGTGAAATGATCAATCATATTGGCACAAGAACGCCCATCATTAAACTCAAAACCCTTGGTCACGGTCCACTCGGGAACATAGATTTCCTCCAAACCAACATCTGTAACCTCCTCCGCACGAATACTCCCGGCAGCAAAACCACTACCTGACCTTCCTGTAAAAAGACTAAGAGTACGATCCGTCTTCTCAGATGAACTAGAAGAACCAAAAATGGACGGATGCGGCAAACTCTTATCCTTGCCAACATCCACAGGAATAGCAACTATAGTAGCAATAGTAGTCATAGTGGTGGCCTCAGTCATCACCGGAACAGCGGACCTAACAAAGGAATCACCCTCAGGACCCGCGGAATTAGTAGCTGAGTGATGAGAAAAATCAGATAAAACAACAAACCTTGCAGAAGCAGCCACAGACCGCAGGGAAGGACCAGTCACAGAATCAGTATGATCTCTGCCCTCCCCCAAAGGTGAAGCAGTAACTGATGAAGTAATAAAAGGCAAGGTAGGAAGAGCTGTGACACCCTGTTCTATACTTAACCGAGAATCTTGAAGCAACTTATTAACAACACCAAGAGACTTACCTCCAGCAGTAGAACCATCAATCCTTCCATAATCGGCCCTTAATCTCTTAGGTGGATGAGAAGCGGCGGGAGTACCCTCGCTTCCGCGGATAACCCTCTTTTTCTTTGAGCGCTTAGGCCTGGAAACATCGGCTTCAGCAACAATATCATCCGTGATAGGCACGGCTGGCCTAACGTTACCATGAACAGCAACGGAAACGTCTTCCTGACCTTCACCACCGCTGCCATCTTCGTCAAACTCTCTTTCAATACTCTCCGACAACTCCCCGGACGGACGAGAAACTGAAGTAGGAAGGAGGGTCACTGTGCGATGCTTGGCCACAGTCACAATAGGCCTCTCATTTTTAGCCCTTGCTCTTTCGACAATCCTCACCTTACGGGGGTCAGCGGTACGAATAAAAGCATTCAAATCCATCTCTGCAAAGGACAACAGGGAAAAAGAGTAAGGAAACAAGAAAAACAGAAAAAATAAAGACAAATAATCAAAGTGTGTACGGAGAATAAAACCCACCCTCTCCGTTCTCATACTCAAAGCGGGGGTAAGTATCTTTATTCAAAAGGTAATTACGGCTTATGCCAACCCAGCAAAGAAATTCTTTTGGGAACCTAAGTAATGGAGAGGCTTGAGCGATAAGGGTATTAACATGCTCCACATCATATTCAGAGGGGGAAGGAGCTCGATCTTTAACAATATTAGAACCCGAAAACCAACTAAACCGAACGTTAGCAGGAACCACAAACTCATCAACCCAAAAAAATGGTCATTCTAATTCTTCACGGAATCCAAGTTCTTGGAATAACAAGCACGAACGTTCGGGCGCTTAGTAAACCCAAACCAGCCATTTTTGTAATTATGCATATAGAAGTAGCGGAACAGACTAACATTAGGTTCAATGTTACAAACGCGACACGGGATTTCAAAATGAGAAACCTTAGCAGATCCAAATACAGACAATTGGGAAAACGGAATGCGGAAGTGAGTAAGAACAGACACGAAGAAGGTAGAAAACGGGATACGATAATTGGCATAGTCGAAGAATTGGGTATACATTCCAAATTTACCAGCTGGTCTTTCATGCATAATGGCATCAGAGCTTGGCAATTGAGGATGAACTTCCTCCGGAACAAAATATTTTACACAAATAGCATCAAGGTGTTCTTGTGTAAGAACACATTTAAGGGATGTAATACTGCCCATAATAAAAGAGAAGCAAAGAGGTTAACCTGAATGAAAACGAACTTCTAGAATAAGAGAGGCTGTGCAACTAAAAATCTTGAAATTTGTCAACAATGGTGGAAAATGAAAGAGATGAAAAAAGGAACAGTGGGGCATGAATCGACTATTTATACCCATGGTATATTTAAGTCAGGTAAAGGTAGGATGATGACACGTGCCAAGACACTTCCCAATCAACGGTATAAAGGCAAAGTAAAAAGATGATGATAACAGCTGGATGTGGGACCCAGGCGGTCAAATCACGCAAAAGATAAAGGGACACAAAGAACCCACGTAACCAACGACAAACTGCCAAAACGACGCAAAAGACGCGGAACAAGGCAGGAACAAAAGAAAATCTGATCACGGAACTCTAGTCTAGTAATGCTCACCGCACGCTATAATTGTACCGCGTACAGTAAGCGAACTAGACTGGGGGGACTTGATGACGTATAGTATGAACACCAAGCTTACTGGGCTTAGTTCATAATATACGCATATGGGCCCAGGCCCAGTACAACAAATAGCCGGACTACTAAGCCTGACAGGGGTCATGCTCCGGATATTCCAAAGACGCACGTGAGTACCTTTTAAAGCCGCACCCGTTGCACCTCCGCGGACAAACACGGACTGCGGAAGGATACTCACGTCCGCAGACACGATTACACGTGGACCCTTGCCCGACAAGGGACCCACTCCGGCTACTAACAGTCGCAAGCGAAATATTAGGAAACCCTAGTATTAGGCTTGCCTATAAATAGGGGTCATTTCACACCCCAAAAAGGTACATTCTGTCTGATCATTAATACACACACATACTCTGACATTCTCTGACAAACATGTATACTTACTCTCACGCCGGAGCTTAATCGCGGGGTCCGCCCTGCGGTAAGGCTAACGGTTTACTCTCATTTGTGCAGATCACCCCTTCATTACTTGGATTAGTACAAGATCTACATCATAGCCCGTTCACCGGCCCAATCCACCAAGTGATCTAGACTCATATTCACCCCCATACACGGCTTTTGTACTAACAATAATTGAATCTGTATTACCACAGTATGGCTCCAGAATCTGTTGTGTTTGAATTCCATCTATACACTACAACAATTTCTTGAGTTTCTATGGTTTACATATATAGAGGATGATGATATGACTCAAATAAGAATCAGTGTAAGAAAAGTAAATGAACCTCTTGGTACTGCTCAATATTTTTCAGACATTCTTGGTTGTCAGGATTAATATATTCCAAGCGATATTCTCCATGACAACTGTGCAACAATGACTATGATAACGTCGAGAAAATGCAGAGCATTAAAAGTTAAACTAGTTAAACTTAAGACCCAACCGACACATACGATCATTATGATGCTTTCTTTCAACCCGACTATGATCGATATATGCGGGATTATGAGTCGTATCAACATTATGTGGGTTTGTGTGAGCAAGAAGCCGGGGGTTCGAGTGATGGTCCAAAGAGGAGGAGGACATATATATTTCGTGAACGAGAAGAGGCGGAACAAAGGCTAATCGACGACTATTTTGGTGACGACGAGTATGAACCGAAATATCCTGAAGAAAAGTTTAGGCGCAGGTATCGTATGAGTTCTACACTTTTTAATAAAATACTCAACGATATCTTAAGTTATAATGTGCAACCCCTGCCTGAGTACTTTAGGTATTTTAGAGTACGGATCGATGCGATCGGTCGTAATAGTATTGGTCCTATTTTAAAGTGCACATCCGCCATACGCCAAATGGCATACGGCACTGCACCTGATGCATTTGATGAGTATTTGCAAATTGCTGAACGTACTTCACGAGAATGCTTAGATCACTTTACTAAATGCATTCACGTTTTATATCATAATAATTTTTTAAGAAGGCCAACTGCAACTGATATTCAAAAAACATATCAATTGCACGAAGAAAAACATGGACTCCCGGGAATGCTCGGGAGTATCGATTGTATGCATTGGGATTGGAAAAATTGCCCAAAGGCCTTACATGGGCAGTTCAAAAGGAGTACTCATAAATACCCAACTCTTATGTTAGAAGCTGTTGCTGATCAAAAATTGTGGATTTGGCATGCATATTTTGGGGTTCCTGGTGCGAATAATGATTTAAATGTGTTATATGGTTCCCCATTATTTGATGATGAAATTGCTGATATAGCTCCAGAGTGTCCGTTTGTTGTAAACGGGCATACATATAGGAAATGTTACTATTTAGCCGACGGTATTTATCCAGCATGGTCTACGTTTGTCAAAACGTTTTCTGTTGCAAGGGATGAAAAATCCTTGAAGTTTAAGAGAGTTCAAGAAGCTGCAAGAAAAGATATTGAACGGGCATTCGGAGTCCTACAAGGTCGTTGGGGTATTATACGACAACCCGCGCGTGCAATGCAAATCAACACCCTCAAGAGAATCATGTATTGTTGTATAATTTTACATAACATGATATTGGAAGACGAGGGATTTGAAGTTAACTTCAGAGATATGTTCGTGAATCCAGCACCGAACATTGTTAGAGACTGGGTCGAAAGATGTGACTTACATGTTAGGAAGGCAAAAGAACTACGCGATAGGAAAACACACACCGATCTTCGACAAGACCTTATGGAGCATCTATGGAATAATGATGATGAGTAGTTTGTGTTTTTATTTATGTAATGTTTAATAATGTTTAAGTTTTATGTAATTTTTAAGTTTTATGTAATGTTTAATATGTTTTAATTGAATAAAATTTAATTTGAGTTTATTTAAAAAAAAAAAAGCTAAACCATTCTCACTGAATTCTGGTGCCATGGCATTTCTGGTGCCAAACTCTATTTTGCTGACGTGGCACCACTTTTGGAGTTTGGCACCAAAAGTTTGGCACCACGACTCCCTGCGCTCTAAATATATTGTATAACAAGAGTGATGCTTATATCTCAAAAACTTGTCCCACATAGATAGAAAGTAGAAGTTATGAGACATTTATAAGTCTCTTTATGGATGTAATAAAGCATGATCAAACATGCACCAACAAAAATTTATTTGTAAAAGTTTCTTGATGTTTTTATTTTATATTTGTTTCGATGTAATTATTTAATACAATGTAAAATTTTCAACCAATAAAGGTAAAAGGCTGTTTTTTCTGTTAGGTATATATAATTTTTAATCATTTGTCAATGATTCGAAAGAATACGAATGCTGTTAAGGGGGTGTTTGGCATTACGTTTTGAAAGGGATTATGTGATATGGCATTATGCTTTACTGCATTTGATATGAGCAGAATTAACTTGCTTATTTAAAACTGCTTATTTCACTCTTAAATAATCGGATAAGAAGCTCGAATAACAAATCCTAAACACTCGCAAAACTCCTTATGTTTCGTATAATAAGCAATCCCAGACAGTACTATAAAAGTAGTTTTGTTGCAGCTACTGCTAAACTGACACCACAATAAAGTGCCACGTCTCAACCCTCTCAAGGGTTTAGATTACTGATATTTCGATATGCATCTTCTACCTTAATTCATAAAAACCCTAATACATCAGATTCGAAATATTTGGAAGGAAATACTAACACAATGCAAGAAAATTTAAAAGACTCATCAAACAACAGAATGCAAGCGAATTAAAAAAACAACATACTAATCAAATTTTAGTTATCATCTTCGGCTTCGCTGCTCAGCATATAATCATACTGTGGTCCTCCCGGAGACATAGTGCCTTCGCTGCTAGCATCTAGTGCAATTTCTTCATCGGATAGTGGAATGGTTTTATTTTAGTGCCTTCCGCGCTAGATTCGTCAAAAAGCGAGTTTTGAGGCATGAGGAAGAAAATGGATGTTTACTTCCTTTTACCAAAAAAGTAATTAAAAAAACAGAAAAAAACCCTCTTTTGAGGCCCGAAAGGCCAAAAACTGACACAGCTCAATGAGCCTTGCCCGTTGGGTCGTTTCTGAATGACCATGCGAATTTCAGCCAAATCCGCCACAGAAATTTGTTGCCGCAAAATGAATTTGTTGCCGAAAAATAAATTTCTTACGAGTTTAGCTCGCATTCGACAGCATCTCTATCGAAAAACTCTCCTTCAGGGGACCTCTCACCAAATTAAAAAAAAGCTAAATTCCAAAAAAAAAACGGTTCGGGTTTGAAACCAGGTTTTTAGAAGAAACCGGTTCGAAAACCCGGTATACAAACCGGTGGAAGCTCGAAAACCCTAAACCGGTTCCAAACCGCCGGTTTGGCTCAATAACCGAAACCGGTTTGGTCAAACCCGGTGTTGACCGGTTTGGTTTTCCGGATTCAAACCGGTTCCGGTTTTTAAAATTGGTTTTTTTGTTCACCTCTACTGCATTTGATATGAGCAGAATTAGCTTGCTTATTTAAAACTACTTATTTCACTCTTAAATAATCGGATAAGAAGCTCGAATAACAAATCCTAAACACTCGTAAAACTAGGATGCCCAGCCATTTCAAAACATACGACGGAAGCGGAGATCCAGAAGATCACCTAAAGTTATTTCAATCGGCCGCAAAAACAGAAGGTTGGGCAATGCCGACATGGTGTCACATGTTCAACTCAACCCTCACCGGGATTGCAGAGTTTGTTTGACAGCTACCCAAAAGTGTCGATTGTTAGCTATGGAGATATGAAGGACAGCGTTTAGGGAAAACTATCTTCAGCAAACAAAGCACATCAAGGATCCGGTGGAGATACATCACATCAAGGCAAAGAGACGGGAAATTTCGGAAGACTTTATGAAAGATATTATTGGCGAACGTCCTGGGACGTAGAAGAGCTCCGGACATGCATGAAATCTCCGGGTTATGCACGGAATAAAAACTCACACTGGGTTAATCAAGCGTCTTATATAAAGAATCCCGAGATCTATGGACGAAATGTATAGAATGACTACGTCTTTCCTACACCGGGGTAAGGTTGCTGCACTCAGTCACGGCGAAGGAATGCATCTTCATCGTGGAACCGTCAGAGGGGGGGGGGACAACCGACTTTCAAGAAAGGTTCAAAAAAATCACAGATCGGATCGTTAAGCCAGATAGATTCTCACTCCTCACTAAACCACCAAATAGAAATTTTCGCTTGGGGAAAAAGGAAAGTTCAAAGCCTCCACCCAATGGGAACTCCGGTGGAAAAAAAGGATCCTGAGCAAGTACCTGGCGAATTACATTCTAGATACGGGACATAACACGAACGAATGCAAGCAGCTGAGAAAACAAAATAGTGAAATGTTCCAAGCCGAAAAAAATTGTCACAATTCATCATAGGGAATTAAATCAGAATACAAGCCGAAAGAAACGAAAAAAGGGGGGAAGCGTCCGGGAAAGGTTAAACATCTTGACATATTCTGATGATCCTAACAATAGGAATGATTGGCCCTTAGCCCAGGATTACAGAGGCTTCTCTCCGGGAGCGGCAATTGTCTTTCCCACCTCTGAGTGAAGAAGACGGGACGGATGAGCCTATGATCATCAAGTCAAAAATATGAAGGACACTTTGTGCATAGGGTATATATTGACGGTGGAGCATCCTCGGAAGTCTTGTATGAGCATTGCTTCGTAAAGCTCCGTAAAGAAATAAGGGATCAAATGGTTCCGGCCACTACTCACCTTATCGGATTCAGCGGAGAGACCATTTGGCCGCTTGGCCAGATAGCCTTACTAGTCAAAATAGGTAATGAGGAACACTCCACTTCCGCTTGGATGAACTTCATGGTCATCAGGTCATCATCCCAACATAATGCAATAATAGGCAGGCCGGGCATAAGAAAAATCCGAGCTGTACCATCAACGGCACACGGAATGTTGAAATTTCCCGTTGAAGGCGGCACGGTAACATTACAAAGTAGTAGGGTCATTCCTATGGAATGTGCTATGATCTCCGGACCTAGCATCCAGCCTCCCGCAGTAAACCAAGTACTGGAAGAGAAAATAAATATAGCAATCCACCCGGAGTACCCTGAACAGACAGTTGCCATTAGGATCAACATTAATAGGAAAGGCGCAAAGAAATTGTGCCTTGCTCAAACAAATCTTGGTTATTTTTGCCTGGATGCCAGTGATATGACGGGGCGTCCACGAAACATCGCGAACACCGCTTAAAATATCCGGGAGGGATATTCGCGGTTAGGCAAAAGAAAAAGAGGTCAGGCACCAGGAAAGAAATAAGGGCAATCAAGAAGAAGTGGCCAATTAGGGACCTGGAATAATGAGGGAGGTCCCATTATCACTGTTGGCTATCTATCCGGGGTAAGGGTCAAAAAAGCATGACGGAACTTGGCGATATGTGTTGTGGACTTTAATGATCTTAACAACCTGCATGCCCAAAGATTGTTATCCATTATACGAAAATAGACTGGTAGGTGGATCCTCTGTGGGTAGTTCTTTCAAATGTTTTTGGTTGCATACATAAGGGTACACCAGATTAAGATGGCAAAAGAGGATGAAGAAACTAATGGCGTTCATAAAAGGCCAATGAATAGTTTGCTATTCTAAAATGTCAGTTCGGTCTTTAAAAAAATGCGTGGTCCACATTATAATACGATTAGTGGATTATGTTTCCAAAGGCCATATTGGACGCCACCCTGGAGGTATATGTCGATGACCTGGTTATAAAGAGACCGCACGGGAAGAAGAATCTCATAGACATAGCAGAAACATTCACAACCCTTCGAATGATAACATGAAATCTGAACCCCAAGAAGTGCGATTTTGGATGCAGGAAGGAATGTTCTTAGGCTACAAGTAAGCACCAACGGGTTTGGGTTTTGAAAGCATGTCGGATAATGCAGACAGGTTCTCAGCTTGCCATCTCCGAGGAGCATCAAAGGAACGTGCAGATGTTATAAATGGAAATTAGCAAGGTTTAAACCGATTATTGTCAAAATCAGCAGAAAAATTGTTACCTTTTTTCAAAACCTTTGAAAAACTACACAAAAAAGGCAATTTTCATATGGTCACTGAAGCCGATGAGGCTTCCTTCAAGCAAATGAAAAAACTTATTGCAGAATCCAACACTTAACGCTCCAAGGGAACGTGAGGAGTTTAATCATTATACTTGGCCCGTGCAGCAAAAGTAGCAATAGACGCGGTCTGATGACAGACAGAGAAGGCAGGCAATTCGTATATTTTGTAAGCCGCACTTACGAGGCCGGAGTCAACTATACCGCTTATGGAAAAGTTGGTGCTAGCTTGCTCAGTGAAGCCAATCGATGAAAAGATTCTTCAGGCATACACGGTCGTTGTAATAACAAATCAATCGATAAAGCACTGTTGTTCAAGTTCGAAAATATTCCGGAAGGATTCTGAAGTGGAAGTTCGAGTATAGAAGGATGATGACAGCCAATATAGACATGGACCGCAATCAAAGGCCAAATATTTTCGGCAGATTTTATTGCGGAACATCCGGAGAAGAGTCTCGGATGTACTATGGCAGAACCAGAAGAACTACCGGAGCCTTCGTGGGACGTTATTTACAGATGGCTGTCTGCGTAGACGGCTCCGGGGCAGGTCTTTTATAACAAATCCGCGAAGGGAATAGGACAGAATTTACATATGCCATGAGGTTTTGGATTCGAGGCCACAAACAATGAAGCCGAGTATGAAGCACTAATAGCCGGTCTCCGGATCGCAGAAAAAATGGGTGTAGAGAACTTGCAAGCAAATGTTGACTCAAAACTTGTGGCCAATCAAGTTAACGGCTCTTACATCGCCAAAGAGTCAGGCATGGTTCAGTACTTAAACAAAGTAAAAACACTGGCCAAAGCTTTTAAGGATTTTCCCATCAAAACAAATACACGAAGTGTAAAACAAGAAAGCGGATGCCCTGAGCAAGATCGCGTTCCACAAGCTTGCGCATCTTACAAACAGGTGTTCGTGGGATATAATTAAGGAAAAGTCCAAACAATGAAAAGGAAATTCTTGCATAGTAAAGAAGAAAAGCAATACATGGATGTCCAACCTAGTATGTCGAGTACATGACCAAAGGAATCCTTCCGGGGGACAAAAAAAGTTAAGGCCAGAGCTGGTACGGCGGAAAGCGGCCCAAGTGTATGTCATGATCATGGAACCCTATACAAGAACGTCCTTTTAGGATCATGGCTTCGGGGTTCGGACCACTCCAAGCAAACTTGTCTAAGTGAAATACATTGAGGGGTCGTGCAGCATGCATTCGGCCTAGGTTGTAGTTGCAAAGTAATCCATACAGGATATTACTGGGCTGACAATGCATATGGATGCATAGGACTTGATATGGAGGTGCAAATGACTGTCAAATACACCGTCCTGTCCCAAGAAAATCCGCAGCAGAACTTGACCCCCATCACATCTCCATGGCCGTTTTATAAGTGGGGGATAGACATAGCCGGACCTTTCCGGAAAGACCATGTAAGTCAAAATCTTAATTTGTTGCTATTGATTATTTCCTAAAGGATTGAAGCAGGCCGTGCAACTATTACCGGTAAATCAAACGAGAAGTTTGGTGTTGTGAGACAACATTGTTGCAGATTTTGGCCTTCGTGAAGAATCATATCAGACAATGGAAAGCAGTTCCGTGATAATCCATTCAAAGATTGGTGTGAGAAACTGTGCATTCGCCAATGCTTCGCTTCCGTGAAACACCCGCAAGCAAATGGTCTAGTTGAAAGAGCAAATAGAAGTCTAGGAGAAGGAATAAAGGCAAGGCTTGATGAAAAAAGCAAGTATTGGATAGAAGAACTTCAGCTTGTCCGATTGGGTCCTACCGTATAATGATCAAGTCAAGTAACGGGGAAACACCATTCTCATTGACATACGGCACGGAAGCCGTCATCCCGGCGGAGATAGGCATGCCGACACTTCGCACCGCGGAGATAGATCAAGCTAAAAACAACGAAGCTCTGGGAATCAACTTGGACCTCATAGAAGAAAGAAGGGAGCAAGAGCAAATACAGAAGCTAAAAAGCAAGAAAAAGATGGAAAAATATATAACAACTCAAGAGTCGCGGGTAAAAGTTTCAAGCCGTGGTGATATGGTCCTACCGCCAGCAGCAATGAAGTAAGTCATGCTAAGACGAAGGCAACTTGGAACCCAAGTGGGAGGGACCATACAAAGTTAAAGAGTCATTGGAAAGGAGAGCTTACAAAATCAAAGACGCAAAGGAAAGGAAATACGAGGAAATGCGAACATTTGTAGATCTCAAAAAATGTTATAACATGAAGTTTTAAGAACTAGCCGGCACTATGACGATGCTCCGGAGGGCAATATCTTTATTTACATTTTGTAATATGTTGAATTTCAATGAAAAGTGGGGATTAGCTACCCCTACGAGTTTTTAATTTTTAAAATTGTCTTTAATTTTGCAAAATTATATTAATTGTTAAGACGCGCATGCTAGGGGCCACGCTCTACAAAAATATTATCCCGTATAATAAAGGATTGAGCAACCTCAAAACCAGCTCAGGCGCGTAAGAGGTATTGCCAGGGTTCTAAATAGCGGCGCCATAGCGCGCTATAGCGGCGATATTGCGCGAGGCGTGGCCTCCACGTTACGAAACAGGCCAAGGCGTCATTCTTGAGGCGTGGCAGTAAATAAGGCCGCCATTAGCGCGCTATAGAGTGGTTTTTTGAGATAGCTTTATAAAAATTTCATGGATTGAGGCTTATTTACTAAGTATTTATGCTTTGGGTTGTATGGGATTCAGGCCTTAAGTACACTTGTTACTCAATTTCTAATCCTAGTAGCTAATATTTTATTGACCACTCTAAAAAATTATTTTTGCCGCTAGTGTCACGCCTTAATAACGCTATGTCGCAAACGCCTCTGCTAAAGTTGAGGCTTGGCTATGCCGCTACGCCACGCATCACGCTATTTATAACCTTGGGTATTGCAAGCCTAGCACCGGAAGAATAACCCACAAATATTCACAAGACTCTCCTAATAAAAGTATCGCACGTGATATAAAAGGATAGCAACAACATTTATATACAACGGATATATCTAAAAATTGTTGTAAAGGCGGTTACATAAAAAGAACCGCTACAAAAATGTCCACATACGGCGCGGTATACACCCATAACAGGACAAACTTTAAAATAGCCAGGGATATTTTAATTACAAGAGGAAAACGCTGAAGGTCACATGCGACAGCGGGAGGAAAAACATATACGCTCATAAAACAGTTCCCTTGCTTCATCATCCAGTTGGAAAACGTTAAGGCCATCTCCGGGATAGGCATCAATCTTCCTTCGCTTTCAAACCTAGGATAAACGTTCTCAGAACCACATCCGCCTGAATACGGGATTATCGGTAATCTTTCAACAGAAACGGAAGGATCAGCATGAGAAACATGGTCTTACAGGAGATAACACTGTTAAGTAGGCGGGAAACCTCAGCAGGCGGTCATCAAAGCCTCAGCGGATCAAAGGATCATTCAATGGACGCAAATATTAACCTTTTCAAAATAGGGGAGACGTTCCAATACGATTTCTTTTATTTTCTCCACTCGCCCTCGGCATATATCCAAAGCAACGGGAAAGGCTGGCTTCCAATTATGACCTTTTTCATGCTTATGATGGACGGGGAACCATTAGCTGACTTGCATCGGAGTTGAAGATCGGTCAATACCTAGGTCTTAGCTATGCGTCATCCCAAAACGGAGAAGATCCATATTATCCCAAGTATGGCATCCTTTTAAGTGGAATAGCTCTTAAAGAAGCGGGAAAGTTTAGTCACGGAGTGCAAGGATGGCAGAATTCAAATTCATCCTCAGAGGAGGGATTTATAAGCTCAAGATCAGTCAAACATCTACCAGCTTGCCCATGCTCAATCCCCGCGGCTAGGCCTTCTTGCATCCCTTTCTCTATAGCACGACCAAAAGCATGACCAAGAGCCTCCATGTACTCATTTGAATTAAGGCACTTAACCACAAGAAGCTTATCCCAGGAGTTAGTAAACCATTGCGCCCCGCAATAACGTTTGAGTGAGACGGTAGTTGCGGGATGGAAACTCTCTGAAAAGCGCACATAAACACGGGTGAAATCAGCATCATCCGGCCTATCTAAGTCCTGAGGGGTTCATAAAGATTATCTTGCTATTCCTCTACGTTTTCAAGAGCTCCTTACATCTCCAACTCTCACGAGGTCAGTGGAAAGAAACCTACAGCTCATGCACCTAAGAAATACATGTATGTATGTCTCGTGAGAGAGGGAAACACAAAATTCTGAAAGAAAATAGTTAAAGATGAAAAACTTTTACTGATCAACAAGACTTTAGTTTTGAGGCTTCAAGGTGGAAGAAGGACGCTCCTAATTCATGAAAAAGATTTATGATCTTTTTCAACAATAGCAGACTCAAGGCCCGTCACTTTTAGCTTTAAAGAATCACATTCTTGCTCAAGAAGAGTGTTGCGTCTTGGCAGAACAACTTCCCTCGAAGAGAGAGAGTTTCTCAGTGGCTAAAGATCCAGATACCTGTGCACTCGGAAGTTGGGGCGTCCTTCCGCGGACTCCTCCCTTGCCCTAAGCAATTGAGACTTCAAATCTTCAATCTCCTTGTCTTTCGCCTCCAACAAAGTGTTTTTCTCCTCCGCAAGAGATCTCCATTTCCTCTTCTCCAAGATGTTATACTCCGCACGCATCCTCACCTCGGAGCTCAAACTCAAATTGTTGTTGCCGGTTGATACATTAAAACTCAGTAAAATAGTTTTGCTCATGCTCTATCCCGCGGCAGTCTTGAGAAGGTGGAGGGTGAAGTGATCAATCATGTTGGCACACAAACGCCCGTCATTCATCTCAAAACCTTTGGTCACTGTCCACTCAGGAACATAGATTTCCTCTGAGCCGGGCCCCCTCAGCTCTTACGCACGGATACTCCCGTGGGCATCAAAACTATACCCGATCTTATCCTTGTAAAAGACTAAGGTTCGACCGTTTATCAGATGAGCTTGAAGAACCAAAAACGGACGGATGTGGTGCGCTCTTATCTTTGCTAACATCAGCGGGAATAGCCACCGTGGTAGCAACAGTAGCAACAGTGATAGCCTCAGTCATAACCGGAGCAGCAGACCTGACAAGAGAATCAACTTCAGGATCCGCAGATTTAGCGCCTGAGTGATGAGAAGAATCAGAGAGGACAACAAACCTTGCGGAGGGACCTATGGTTCGTTAGGAGGGTGCCAGGAGTACGGAGTCAGTATGATATCCGCCCTCCTCCAAAGTGAATTGAGCCGGGAAGATAGTAATGAAAGGGTAAGTAGAAGAGCTGGAACACCCTGTTCTACCGTTAAGCGAGAATCTTGAAGCAACCTGTTAAGAACACTGGGAGACTTACCTCCAGTAACGGAACCACCAGTAGTCCCATAATCAGCCCTTAATCTTTTGGGTGGATGAGCAGTGATAGGCAACCCTTCACTATCATAGACTACTCTCTTTTTCTTAGAACGCTTGGGCTTAGGAACCTTCTGCTTCAAAAGGTTCTGTAACAGGCCGGAAGGCTCAACATTCCCTGTCCAGTAAGCATATAGCAAATCCCTGGTCGTCCACATCTACCAACATCTCGCGTCTTCCAGCATAATCCCTCTCCACACTGGCCGACAAAATCTCCAGAGGAACGACCACGGAGGTTGGAAGTAGGTCACGGTGTGCGATGTTTGCAACGGTGACAATAGGTCTCTCATTTTCAGCTCTGGGGTCTCTCAACAATCCTTATCTGCGAGGATCAGTGTGCGTATTATAAAAGCATTAAATCCATACCAACAAAAAAAACAAACAGGGGAAAATGGATTAAATAAAAAGCGAGGAGAAAACAGGAAAAATGCAAACAATAATCAAAGTGCGTACGGAAAATAGAACCCACCCTCTCCGTCCTCATACTCAAAGCGGGGATAAGTATCTTTATTTAAAAGGTAATTACGGCTTATGCCAACCCAGCAAAGAAATTCCTCCTGGGAACCTAAGGAACGGAGAAGGCGGCTCTTGTGAGCAAAGAAGGGTATTAATATGCTCAATTATTATTCAGAGGGGTAGCAGGAGCTCGATCCTTGACAATATTGGATACCCGAAAAAAACCAATTAAACGTGCACGACAGGAACCAAAACTCAATCAACCCAAAAAAATGATCATTCCAGTTTTTCACGGAATCCAAATTCTTTGGATTAACAAGACAGTACGTTTGGGCGCATTAGTAAAATCCAAACCACCCATTTTTGTAATTATGTGTATAAATAGTAGCGAAACAAACTGACATCAGGTTCGATGTTGCAAACACGGCACAGGATTTCAAAATGAGAAACCTTGGCAGACCCACACACGGTTTAATGGGAAATAGGTATGCGGTAGGAAATGGGTGAGACAAGAAACGAAGACGGTGGAAAAAAGGGATTACGGTTAGTTGGGTAATCAAAGAAACAGGTTGTACATTCCAACTCTACCAGTCGGTCTCTCTGCATTGGTGGCTTCGGAGCTGGTAGTTGAGGATGGCCCCCTCCCGGGGACAAAATACTTAGCACAAATGGGCATAATGGGTGTTCCTTGCGTAAGAATCATTTTTGAGAGATGTAATACTGCCCATAATAAAAAAGAAACAAAGAGATTAACTTAATCAAGAAGAAAGGCTAGAATAAGGGGGGCTGTGCAACTAGAACCTTTGAAATTTATCATCAACAATGGTGGAAGAGTGAAAGAGATGAAAAAAGAAACAGTAAGGCACGAATCGGCTATTTATACCCATGGTATATTTAAGTTAAGTAAAGGTAGGATGACGACACGTGCCAAAACACTTCCCAATCAACGGTGCAAAAATATAGTAAAAAGATGATGATAACAGCCATCTTGTTCGGCATCATCGTTTATTTTGCATCGATATTCATCATCAAGATTGCCCATTCTCCTTCATCAATTCTTCATTATTCATTAGTCATCATCATCATTTTCGACATCATCATAACCATCGTCCACTCTGCATCTTCGCTTTCGGTATTAGCGATTGCACCATCATAGTCATCGATCGTTAGAATAACTGTGGAACATCAGGTCATCATCGAAACATTGTCATATTTATGGTCATCACCATCAAGTGAACCTGCAATCAAACTAAAAAACCAAACTGAGTAAGAGACGACAATGAATTCCCAGAAATGAGTCAAAACATAGAATTGAAGGAATTATGAAAAAAAAATCGAGAACAATAATCATATGGGTTGCCAACCAAAAATCATACTCAAAATCGTTTTGATAATCAGTTTTTCTTAGATGCGTTCTTTGACGAGCTAAAAAATCGATTATCACGACATCATAATGAATCTGAAAAGGTTTTCTATATTTGATGAAGGTATGGACTTGCGAGTGATAAAGTATTGGATATAAGAAAAAAATTTCGATCTTCATGCAAGAAGTAGTAACTGCCATATGTTTAAGATGCAAAATTACATAAACAGCCTTCATGCAAAATAATACTACTGTATAAGCTTTAAAACTTCAATTTAATTACGAAATTGCCACACTCATAAGAGCCTTTGATCAAGTCAAAACTAATGCATCTAACGGTTGAATTGCTATCCTACCTTTTTTACTTTAAGACAGTGTTTTAGTTGAACTCATCTCAAACTGATTAACCAAAATTGATTACTCGACCCTTATATAATCAGTCATAACTAACGAAGCCTCAGAAATAATTCATGAAATGCAACACAAACTATATTTATCTACCAAACTCTAGAACACTATCAAGTTCATACAACTAATACACGGTACGGCAAGTACCATTTCAACCCAAACCAATAATTTACCACAATAGTACATAGACCGACCCGATCAACATTAATGTTGTTGCTACCGCATCAACGCTCACACTCCGCTGACAAGATTCAGATGAACCACCACTACCACCCTTGTCGGCGTGCTCCAGAATTAACTGGAGGTAAAGGTGGATCGATAACATCCGTTACTTGAAGTGGAGGAATAGGTGCTGATGCTGGTGGCAAAACCGCAGGTTCCACTTGAGCAAGGTAATCACCTGGTTTAATCGGCATGAATACAAATGGCGCCGTGCTGTTTGCATCGACACATGGATTCCCTGCACAGAAACAACGAGTATAATGGGATAATGCATCTAACTTAGTACACCCAAGTGTTTAAGATTTTCATTTAAACAAGTAAAATTCCTTGCTATATATTCTAAGCCATTAACGTTGTACTTACTCATAAATGCACTTGCAGTTTTTGGATAATCTGTGATCACACCATCGATACCAGCTGCAATGAATGAAATAAGCTCGGTGTAGGGATCGATGTAGAAATCAAGCATCATACTTAACGTCTCTGTCGAAAATCCAGAAACATACACTGAGATATTCCGTGCATTTCATCAATAACTTTCGTCAATCCTGTTGAAAAATAGATCTTGCTCTCTTCGACGACTGATTTCTTAACCACATTAACCGCATCAGCATACTTCTTGATGTCATCAGTAACTGGTTTTGGCGCATCACCAATCGGTTTGGTAACTTGGTGCTGAGGACTTAAATTTTGATAACACTGATATGTCGTCTGATTGGATCAGAACTTGTTGTTTCGAATACAAATTCGCCTTCTTTGGTGCATTATTGATCGCGCTGATGATGTCAAGGCCTTTCTTTTTCTTTTTTTTTGGTAACCATCGTTTCCGACACATTGGCCGAATAATCTACGGGGTTTGAACCCACCGCCACACAGACTCAAACTAGGTAAAGCCCTCCCTTTTCAAGAGGTTGGCCTTTCTTTGATGCTAGGTATGCTGCATTCTGAGATGTAATCGAACAATGATATTAGAAACTTTCCTGCGGATGATAAAAATTTCTGTGTTGGAAACTTACTTGGATTCCGATGAGGATAGCAACAGTTGATGCATTCTTCTTTGCTAGCTTTAAGAATTTCGGTAATGTTAGAAACTTTCCAGCATACTTTGCTTTAGGATTTCGTAGTAATCCGCCAGACTAAAACTGGTTTTGAATCAAGGCTACAACCAAGTGAAAATAAGTTGAAGAGAAAGGAGACGCAATATGGAGTATGCATTTGAGTTTATCATAGCCAAAGAGAGTAAAACTACTTACGTTTAACATATTTGATCTCAGTCCAAGTGACATCGAATGTGAAAACGCCACTTTTCGGTTGTATTTCCGGGATTGAAGTGGATCGATCCATAAATGCCATTGCTGCATTAGTTTTCCCATGTAGATCGGCTGAGTCGAGACAAAAAGCCACACCGTCTTTGGACATTTGGACATTGCAATCAATTATGCCAGCTCCATCGGTGATGGCCTTCTTATATGCAAGATCCGTGCACCCGGGGTAATCAATACTCGCTCCATTGTAAGATATGACCAAAGTAGTTGCGACCTTCGGGCTTGGATTTGGACTTTGAGCTAAGGACACTGCAATCACAAGGTTATATGAGTTTACAGTTTTTGACCCGTAAAAGAAATTAGCTTTAAAGATGAATGTCAAAAGGTTCAAAAGTCGCCCAAGAAATCAGCTTAAAAAATTACCCATTTTGGATAAGTAGTATTCTGGGTCAACCTAAACCGACCCATACAAAAAGTTACACATTTTGACCAGTACCCGTTTCAACCCATTTTCAACCCTACTTACCAATGGCGTTTGAGGCACATCCTGGGAATTCAGAAACAACTCCGTCTACAGAAAATTTGAATTATCGAAAAACTGCAAGTACTCAGCTACAGGATCATAACTATAATTGTAACTAGAGAATATATCAGAAGCAAAGCCTGCAGCATACACTGCCATACCTTCTTTATGAGCATCAGATACAAGTGTAGTAGCATAATCTTTCGGGACGAGAATTCCTGAGGCAAATGTTTTAATCATTGCAAGCTTCTTTACAAGATCGCCATACTTTTCCTTGTATGTGGGCTCCACCTCAACTGGTGTCAAAAATTGAAAACGAGCTTAGTTTTTGTCCTGTCAAAGGTTCTACTCCCTCCTACAGCTTTCAAGAAACCGATCTCGGGTGATGAGATGTAACCAGCTACAAAGAATTCTTTGGATTCATCGATGTGATTATACATTCTTTTCATGAAGTCTACAAGTTAGCACTTAGCTCAATTACACCGAACATTATCCGGTTATTCCAAACTCGTCAAATTGATACAAATTTTATGTCTAACTCAAGGAGTGTCTTCCTATCAAGAGCTCAGGTTTGATTGATCTATGGTTTTGATCTTTTACACAAAAAAACCCGAAAAATTAATATATTATGATAATGTTTAACAAATTATGCACTAGGGTAAGTATACCTCTTGGCACAAAAGGTCTTCACAAAAGTTCTTTACAAGAACTATTTATATAAAGTCATAGGTTTATACTTAACATTGCCTGGATCGAGTTCCAAATTTTAGCAGTTTCGCGTTCAGATAGTCATGAAAAACTATTTGAAACGTGAAAAATAGTTCATGAATTGTTTTATCTACCAAACCTTATAAAATAATGAACACTATCAAGTTCATACAGCGCCATACGTGGTCAACCGCAGCGGATCCAGACAACATATGTCGCTAATCCTCTTACCTGGTCCACTGAGTATCTAAAGTACCACATCCAAGAGAAATATGAAAAGAGTTGATAGAAAGTGAGTGAAAGGACAAGTTATCAAACAAGATTTCATACTTATACTTCCAATAACCTGTCCCACATAGATAGAAAGTAAAAGTTATCACGCCTTTATAAGTCCATAGTGTGACACTCAAACTCAATCAAGGGTTTATGGTTTACAAAAACTTATTTGTAGAGCGTGAACCTGTTTGGTTTTTACGCTTTAGGATATGTTTGTTATGATATTTTAGACATTTTTAAACAGTTAAGTTTTAAGACATGTTTGTTATGATATTTTAGACATTTTCAAAATGAGTAGATTGAAATTGCTTATTTGAAAATGCACATTTCACTCTTGAAATATTAAGATTTGAAGCTCGGATAAGAAATACCAAACACTCTTAAAACTCCTAATGTACGGTATAAAATATGCATTAACCAGATAAATGGATTTCCAATATCAGTGTCATTTTTTAAAGTTACGTTTATGTTACTATTATTTATATTTTTTATCGTGCCTTTTTGAAAAACACGTAATATATCTTTCTATTCTAAGCGATTAACGTTTTACTTACCTATTAATGCACTTTCGGTTTTTGGATTCCGTGATCATCTATACCAGCTGCATTGAATGAAACAAGCTACGGGTCACTATAAAAACCGAGGATCATACTTAAAGTTTCTGCCAAAAATCCTGAAAAATAGATATTCACAGCATGCATTTTGTTAATCCCGTGGTAAAAAAAATTTACTCACCTAAACAATCGATTTCTTGACAACATCGACTTCATCCGCGTACTAGCTTGATGTCATCAGTATTTCAGTAACTAGTTTTGGTGCATCACGTCTAAAGTTACCACATCCACGAGAAAAATCAAAAGAGTTGATAGCAAGTGAGTGAAAGGGCCAGCGAACCACCACCGCCGAGCGAGCGACCGAAAAGGACGAGAAACAGCCTAAGGTTTTCTACATAGATAAAAAGTAGAAGTTATGAGACATTTATAAGTCCCTTGTGGGATTGCAGTACAATCATCATCAAAAAACAAGACTTACAAAAATTTGTTTATAAGTCTGTTTGACGATGTTTTTATTTTATGATTTTTTCGATGTAATTTAACTAAATGGTCCTTGTGGTTTGGCCAAATTGTAGATTTGGTCCGTCGAATTTTAAAATTACAAAAACAGTCCGTATTTTGAGGGTTTGGTTCCACTTTTGGTCATTGGTCGAACTAAAATGAATAAAATACCCCTACTTAATACGTGGTTGAGACGAGGGTATTTTAGTCATTTTATTTCGACCAAGGACCAAAAGTGAAACCAAACCTTCAAAATACGGACGGTTTTTGCAATTTTAAAATTCGACGGACCAAATCTGCAATTTGGCCAAACCACAAGTACCATTTTTGCAATTTACTTTATTTGTTATTCGTTATGCTTGTTTAATTTGTTTATGCATATAATTGTTTATACAACATATGTGTGTCAACAAGCAAATGAACCCGCGCGTTGCGGCGGGGCTAATTTTTTCCCGAATAATTTTTTTTTACGTTTCGGGGGTTTTTTT
>BQNB010052758.1:8120-40331 GCA_026074375.1 Tanacetum coccineum | reverse complement strand
AAAGTTCTTGTGATCCGTTTCGTTTATTCCTTCGTTTCATTATTGTTATTACTATTATATCTGTTCACCGAGCGTTAGCTCAACCGCATTTTCTTTTCCTGCGGCAGGTACTAAGCGGGAAGCTAGGAATTGAGTGATGAGAGTAGGAAGCTTTAGAGGACCTACCTTTAGTTGAACCCCCTTTTTTTAGATTTATGTTTTGAGACCCTTTTCTTTTGATGATTTCTTTTATTTAGACTTGTTGGAGATTAAATACTTTTGGAAGTCATTTGTTTTATGACTTGGTATTTTTAATTAATAAAGTCTTCCGCTTGCGTTTATATGTTCTGATATGACACCATAATGTAACTCTTGGTCTCTTTATCAGAGCGGGATGTTACAACCTGATACTCTAATGAAAGAGGAGAATTTTGCCCAACATGAAACTCAAAAGGAAGAAGAGGTTTGTAATGTTCACAAACCAAATATCGTTGATGATACCTCTGATGTTAGCAAACCTCCTGGTTTTGAACACTTCAAGCGTAGTCCCTCCCATTCTAGTAAGTGTTCCACCTCTTTTGCTAGACGCCATAAGAAGGACATTAAAGGGGTTTCGTTAATTCATGAGCTTAACAGAATTATTGAAGTTGGAAACGCCTTAGGATATGACGTTAGAGGATGTAGAAAATCCCTCAATCGCATGATAAATGGTATCGGAGTTCACTTGGCAGATAAATGAATATCCTTTCGATAAATAGTTGTGGTACGAAGAAAAGGCGTAAACGTGTTTGGATCAAAGACATGTGTTTCAAACATAACGTTCATTTTCTTGGTATTCAAGAATCAAAAATGACCCGTCTCGAGTTATTTCGGCTGAAGACCATGTGGGGTAACTTCAACTTTGATTACGCGTGTAGTATGGCTCGTGGTAGATCGGGTGGTTTAATTTCTATGTGGGATCCGAATACTTTCTCAAAAGAAGAAATCTGGTGTGACGATTCTTTTATAATCGTGAAAGGGCGTTGGAAGAACTCGGTGGGCATTTGCTTCATGATTAATGTCTATGGTCCTCAAGATCCGCAGACCAAATCAGCTCTTTGGAATAAATTAGCCGATTTCATGCATAATCACAATGGAAAATTCATTCTTTTTGGTGATTTAAACGTTGTCCGCAATGAACAAGAAAGGTTTGGTTCTATTTTCTCTAGTCACGAAGCTGATCATTTTAATGCTTTTATTGATTCTTCAGGTTTAATTGATCTTCCCATTGGTGGATGCTATTATACTTGGATGAATAAAGCTGGAACTAAACTCAGTAAGCTCGACCGTTTTCTTATTTCGGATGATATTTTGGAGGCTATCCCTGATATTCGCATAACGGCTCTTGATCGTCTTTGGTCTGACCATACTCCTATTCTCTTTCATGTTGAGAAATCAAACTTTGGCCCATCTCCGTTTAAATTATACAACTCCTGGTTACTGCGTGACGGTTTTGATGACCTTATTAGATCTGCTTGGTCATCTATGGAAAATCAATCTAATGATAGAAGCCTTATGTCGCATGAAAAGTTGAGGTCTATTAAAGGTTCTATCAAACAATGGCACAGTAATATCAAGATTAATGATCGTAATAAAAGACTTGAAGCTTTAAATGATCTAAAGGTTATTGACAAAAAGATTGATGATGGTTCAGCCAACGAGAATGATCGAGAAAATCGTATCAAGCTTCTTCAAGATATTGATAATCTCGACAATCTTGAAGCCCATGATTTAATTCAAAAGGCTCATATTAAGTGGGATATCGAAGGTGATGAGAACTCCAAATTTTTTCATGGGATTATTAATCAAAAGAGGAGATCCCAATCTATTACCGGTATTATGCACGATGGCACTTGGATTACGGACCCGTCTCAAATTAAGGACGCTTTCCTTAATTTCTTTAAAGAAAAATTTCAAGCCCATGATTCTCAGATTATTTTTTCCCCATTGGTGCACTCTACTGGCCTTTGTCCGAATGATCGTGATTTTTTGGAGACTCGTGTTACTTTGGAGGAAGTTAAAATTGTTGTTTGGGATTGTGGCAGCAACAAAGCCCCCGGTCCTGATGGTTTCTCTTTTGCCTTCGTTAAGAAATATTGGGATCTTCTTAAGAAAGATATTTTCGAGTTTGTAGACTCGTTTCTTGCCTCTGGTACGATGCCGCAAGGTGCTAATTCCTCCTTTTTCACGCTTATCCCGAAGGTTAGTAATCCTATACACATTAAAGATTTCCGTCCCATATCTCTCATTGGTATTCACTACAAGATTATTGCTAAAATTCTTGCTAACCGGCTTTCTAAAGTGATCGATAAAATTGTTAGTAAAGAGCAATCCGCTTTTATAGCGGGTCGGCAAATTCTTGATGGTCCTCTTATTCTTAGTGAGGTGATCGATTGGTTTAAAAAGATCAAGAAAAAGATGCTTATCTTTAAAGTGGACTTCGAAAAAGCTTTTGACTCGGTTAGTTGGAAGTACTTGGACTTTGTTCTTCTTAGTCTTGGTTTTGGTTCTAAATAGAGATCTTGGATTCGTGCTTGCCTTCATTCGTCAAGAGCTTCTATTTTGATTAATGGTAGTCCTACTTCTGAATTTTCCATCAAGCGCGGTTTGAGACAGGGAGACCCTCTATCACCATTTCTATTTATTCTTGTCATGGAAGGTCTTCATTGTGCTATGTCTAATGCAGTTAGTTCCGGTTTAATTCGTGGGATCAAGATAGGTTCGTCGGCTATCACTTTATCTCACCTTTTTTATGCAGATGATGTTATTATTACCACTGATTGGAATTCTGGAGACCTTGATAACATTATTCGTGTTCTTCATGTCTTCTACTTAGCATCGGGTCTCAAAATTAACATTCACAAGTCCAACATATTCGGTATTGGTGTTCCTAATGGTGATGTTGTTGATATGGCTAGACGAACAGGCTGTGCATCAGGAATCTTCCCTTTCACTTATCTTGGTCTTCCGATCGGGTCCAATATGAACCTTGTTTCAAGTTGGCAATTCTTGATCGATCGATTTCACACGAAGCTATCTTCCTGGAAAGCTAATCTTTTATCCATTGGTGGACGCCTCACTCTCATTAAAGTTGTCCTTGGAAGTCTTGGTATTTATTTCTTATCGATCTTTAAGGCCCCTGAAACTGTTTTGAAGTATTTGGAAAGATATCGTGCCAAGTTTTTTTGGGGTGGTTCTCAAGATTCTAGGAAACTCGCATGGATCAAATGGTCTAACGCCCTTTCCTCATTTGATAAAGGAGGTCTGAATATTGGAAGTTTAAAAGCTTTTAACCTTGCCCTTCTTCAAAAATGGCGTTGGAGGTTATTTTCTTCTCCGAATTCTTTGTGGGTTAAAGTTATAAAATCGTTGCATGGTTATGAATGTGGGTTTGATACCGAGGGCTGCAAGTTTAATGGTAAGTGGGCTAGTATTGTTGGCTCATCTAATTATCTTCATTCGGAAAATATTATCCCGCTTAATACCCTTCGTTTCCGTGTGGGATGTGGTACCCGCATCCGTTTTTGGAAAGACATATGGATTGGTGATTCTCCCCTATATACTCGTTACAACAGGTTATTTCGCTTGGATCCTGATAAGGATTGCTTAATTATTGATCGTATTTCTAACGGTCAATGGAAGTGGAATTGGTCTAGGGAAGATATTGGTGTGAGAAACAAGGCTTATCTTAGAGAATTGCTCCTGGAAATTAGTCTTGTGGATATTATTGTGGAGGAAGATTCGTGTGTTTGGGATATGGCTATCGATGGCATTTTTTCGGTTGGAGATACTCGTCGTCTTATTGATGCGAAGATTCTTCCCACTTTGGTGCCTCCGACTTCTTGGGATAAAACCCTCCCGCGTAAAGTAAATATTTTTATATGGAGATTGGCTTTGGATCGGTTACCTCATAGATTGAACCTCTCAGCTCGGGGCATGGATATTGCTTCCATTGCGTGCCCTTCTTGCAATGGTAATGTGGAATCCTCTTCTCATATTTTCTTTGATTGTGATTTCGCTAAGGAGATTTGGAGATTGATTCGTAGTTGGTGCGACTTTCCTCTTCCTACATTTACATCGTATGGTCATTGGAAGTCTTGGTTCACTTCATGGCAGGCTCCTAAACAGAAGTCGCATCGTTTGTACATTATCGTTGTGGCTTCTTTTTGGTGGATTTGGAGGTTTCGTAACAGTGTGATATTTTGTCCTCACCCGTTGAGGAAAAGTGACATGTTTGATAACATCCGTTCTTCGTCTTTTTCTTGGCTATCTTACAGGGGTCGTATGTCTTGTAGCTGGGTGGATTGGCTTAAGGCTCCGTTGTTGATCGCGCGTTAGCCCTGCTCAGATGATGCTAGTTGTCCTTCTTTATATGGAGTCGGTCCTTATTGTTTTGTTTATTCCCTGGGACTTGTTTGGGTCGTCATCAAAAACTCCCCGGAGTGAAAACCGGTGGCTCGGCCTCCGTGGGTGGGGATTTTTCTCTTGTCTCTATTGGCAAGAGTTTTTTCATCCCTTTTGATGTCCTCGCAGTTAAAGTCTCGGGTAGGGTCTAGAATGTGTTGCATTGTTTCTTTTCTAGATTGTTTTATGTACTTTTAGCTTCTAGTGCCTTACTAGAAGCTTTTTCATATCTTATATATATTTCTTTTTGCCGTTCAAAAAAAAATAAGGGATGAGGGTGAGTTTCACATCTTCGCCCATTACATGGGCAAACACTACTTCCTTATACGAAGGTACATAAAATGACTAGACAAAAGAAATATAAAACTATTTCTTCTTCCTACCTCGAACTCGGATATCCAGATTATCGCATAAAGCTTGAATCTCTTGAGGAAGATCCTGGCCTTCATACATATCATCATCGTATGAGTCTTCATCATAGTCATCATTACTATAAGAATCCCTCCATTGTTTCAGCAAACTTTGAGTGCTAAAGCCTACCCTTTTCTAAAGTCATAGAACGAGTCATATCATTATCAACTGATGCAACCTCATCATCACTATCTTTATCGTCATGTTCTAAAAATTATTAAACTCATCTTCAAGTGGTCGTGAGTAAGAAATGAATAATAAATATTAAAGCTAGATGGTTACAATATACCTTTATCGTCATGTTTATGTATCATATAAACTTTTGCACAAAGTATCCGCTAACTCGGCTACGACACTATTTATATCAAAACATTAGTATGTATTAACAAGGTTCTTATAAATAACCACTCAAGGGTGGCCTAGTGGCAAATGAAGTTGTGACTATCACTCTAAGAACGTGTGAGGTCCCAAATTCAATTCCTGCTAGATGCAAACAAACTTGAAGTGGCCACGCCAACCTCCTGAAAAGGGAGGGCTTCACCTAATTTGAGTCTGTGTGACGGTGGGTTCAAACCCCGTGAATTATTCGGCCAAAAGGTCAGAAACCATGGTTACCAACCTCCCCCCCTCTTATAAATATGCTATTGCTAAATTTTTCCTACTTTTACCATTTTATCTGACTTTTGATTTGGTCTGAGCAAATAAGAGGGCGGGGTATCACTACAACAATCTGTTGACTTCGGGTCGACATACTCGACCCAAAAAAACAAAAAGAATCGACCCAAAGGTCTAAGGGTCGACTTAGTCGACCCAAAAGTGGCAAATTTTTTTTCGAAAATTAAATTTTTTTTTTTAAAAATTAAAAATTTAAAAAAAAATTTGGTTAAAATTTTTTTAAATTTTTTTTCAAAATTAAAATTTTTTTAGAAATTAAAATTTTTTATTTTTTTCAAAATTAAATTTTTTTTCGAAATTAAAATTTTTTTTAAAAATTTAAAAAATTTTGGTTAAAATTTTTTAAATTTTTTTTTCAAAATTAAATTTTTTTTCGAAACTAATTTTTTTTTAAAATTAAAAATTTTAAAAAAAAAATTTGGTTAAAATTTTTTAAAACTTTTTTTCAAAATTAATTTTTTTTTAGAAATTAAAATTTTTTATTTTTTTAAAAATTAAAATTTTTTTCTAAATTAAAATTTTTTTAAAAAATTTAAAAAAAAAATTTTAAAAAATTTAAAAAAAATTTTGGTTAAAATTTTTTAAAATTTTTTTTCAAAATTAAATTTTTTTTCGTAATTAAATTTTTTTTCGAAATTAAATTTTTAAAAAAAAATTAAAAGTTTTTTTAAAAAAAAATTTGGATAAAATTTGTTTCAAAATTAATTTTTTTTTCAAAATTAATTTTTTTTCAAAATTAAATTACGTATAAAATTAATTAGAAAACAAAAATAAACAACTGTTAGTATAAAGGACTAACGGTGCAAACGTTCGTTGGCTAAAAAGCCTAATGTTGCAAACGGTCGTTAAGTGGACCAAAAATGTAGCTCATCCGGTAAAACAAGTTTGACGGTGCAAATTAACACGAAATTTGAAAGTTTGTTACATTAAGAGGAACAAAAAAAAGTTCACGTACCAACATGGAACAAAACTGAAAGTACGTTGCTATTGTACGTCTAAATCCCTTGTTTAAAATGTACGATGTCCCGAGATTTAAAATGAATTTGATATCAAAAAATAATACATCAAAACGATTTTTAAAATCGCAAAAAAATCAACTTATATCATATATAATACGAATGCATGAAATAAACTCATCAATATATATATCATGATTGTTATATATGTATAAAAAATAAAGTATTGTTACAATTGTTAGCCTCACTTTTAGTGAAGCTGGCGTCTTACACGTGAATTGGACTAGTTTTGGACACTGCGTGTCACGCAGGGGTCTTTTATGTTAACTAGGAATAGTTAGCTTTTTCTTCTTGTATAAATACCCCTCATGGCTCTCCATGAGGGGGTGGATGTTCATTTTTCTTTTTTCCTTAATCTAATATTCCATCTTTTAGTGTTCATCCCCTCTCTTTACTTTCTCTCACTAAAACTACACAATGATCCATCTAGTTTATTTTGATCAACCAAGACCTCCCGAAAAGGTGTTTTATTAAGCGTACAATTGGTATCAAGAGCTAACCGGGGGTGTTATGTATTTGTGTTTGTTGGGTTTCGTGATATTTTTTTCTTTTTTCTCGTGGACTGATTTAAAAGAAAAAATGGGCACGAATTTGTTTTTTCTTGTAACAGTGTCATAACAGTTTTACTATTAAACAGTTTTATACCTGTTTCTTATTTTATTTTTTATACCTTTGTTTTTATTGTATCCATTTTTTTGGGTTCATCTCTGTTGTGGTACGACTGTTACAAGGACGAAGAAACATCATCGAAGTTTGAGTGTCGGCGTGTTTGCAAGATGGTGCGTACAAGGTGTTTGATTACATTGTGAACCGAACAAGTTACAAATTCTATGGGAACCGATCGAGTACATCTTTGAGAGGATCGAACTAGTTGAACCGAACGAGAGGATCGAACTAGTTGAACCGAACGAGAGGTTCGAACTAGTTGAACCGAACGAGAAGATCGAACTAGTTGAACCGAACAAGAGGATCGAACTAGTTAAAGCGAACGAGAGGATCGAACTAGTTGAACCGAACAAGCTGATATATGAATGAACCGAACGAGTTTTTTTTTTCTACAATCGATCTAGTGGAATCGAAGGAGAAGAACCGAACGAGTCCAAGTTCTTCAAAGAGCCGAAGTAGTCATGTTTATATAAGGACCCGATCTTGTTCTCATGTGACAACCGAACAAGACTCAAACTGAGTCAACTCGGTTCTTACCGAGTCGACCCGGTGTGACTCACTGAGTCATTTGTACCGGTCATTACCGAGTCTAAGGTCAACCGAACCAACCAACACAGCCACATCATAACAAATCCAAATCCAACATCCTAACCCATCGTCACATCACAACCACATCTCCTCTATCCCAACAAGACTCGAACAAAACTGAAAAATTAATGATCTCTGATATGTCAACCCTTTTTAGAAATCTTTTTCACGATTCTTTGGGTGTGATCCATAATCATCACTGATCTATGTAGGTTCAAAACCCATTTGATATACAAAAATAAAAGATAGTTTTTTTAACAAATCTGTTAAAAAACTATTCTTTTTTCGATTAGAACACAAACATTCAACCTTACCCGAGACCTTAATTAAGATCTTGAAGCCGAAACTCGTTTGAATCTTCACTAATAGACTTGAGCATCACAAAAGTGTTTGTATGTTCTTGTTGTCGATTTAAAGGAAAAGGAAGGTTGCTTGTTTAGATTAGACCGGGGGTGGTATTGTTTTGAGATGTCATGCTTGATCTGTTTAATCTTGGTAGAATGGAGGTGTGAATTTGTCTGCTTTGGGAAGAGATGAATTTGTTGGTTAGGCGTTCATGTATAATATGTTTAGGGTGTGTGAGCAAAACTTTAGGGTGTGGGGTTATTTATATGCTTGATTTGGATTGAGAGAATTCTATGTTTTGGTGTTAGGCCTAGTATTTCTTGGTAAGTCGTTATTGTCTGTCTTAACTTATAAATTGGACGAGTCTTCTATTCTATCAGTTTTGGCTGGTTGAATTGGATCGTGTTTGTGTGAGTATTATGGACAACAATGGGCCGATAATTGTATTCGAATGAGCTTAGGCATGTAATGGTATATCTTATACAAATGATTCTGGCCGCAAATGTATACATGGGCTACGCACAATCTTTGTTAAATGATTGGGCCGAGATTTATATTGATTGGACCGGGTTATTGTTAATTAGGCTGTTAAGTATAGTGTTAATGGATTGGGCCGGGTAATAAAACTACATTTTGTCAGGGCAAGTATAAGTGGCCGGGTTTTATTATTCGGACGGGCAGTGTTTATGGCATAATTTTTGAGCCGATATCCGTTAACGATCACAACACATCAAAAATCACAAAAAACAACACAAAAACACAATACATTACAATAAAGACGATCCTTATCAAAATTCACCTTCATTCATAATGGCTAGTATTGAATTTTAATGACTACGGAGTTTTATACGATGATACTTATTTGGGATTGAAGTAGTATTTTCCGGGGAGTGTACTTATTTCGTCTTTGACAAAGATGACTTGTTTGGGCATATACGATTTATGATGAAGACTTGATTTATCTAGTTATACCTGATGTAAGGAGTTACATTAAAGTACTCACGGGTTATAGCTATCACTTTAAGGAGTTACATTGTAGTACTCAGTGTCTCACGTAGTTGAGGAGTTTTTCAAGAGGTGTTGTATTTTTTATATACTTTTGGGTGAGTATATGGTACTTAGAGATTTGCCTCTGCACCGTTCTTCATCACGCGGATAGTACAAGATTAAGTCACAAGTCGAGGATTTCGCTTCATTCTCGGGTTCGTTTCATTGGGTTGTCTCCATCAGTGGTCATCAGTATTAGCCTACAGAATAGATAAGGGGATTTAGTTTGGGTTGATCAAGAGAGAATTGTAAAGAGAGTACCGACATCTTCTCACAGAGCATTGCTTATGCAATCACGGGCTATGAAGCTAAGTAAGCAGTTCCAGTTGGCATAAGATGTACACATGTGTAGGATGATTCCTCAGTTAGTCATCATCCTGGAGGGAGAAATGTGTACATCCGGTACTTAGTTGATTTTTTATGTTACCGTTTTGATGTTACCATCTCGACTACATAGAGGGAAAATTGCGTACACTCGGGACTTAATTGACTTTGGTGTAGCAATTCATTTCTGCACTTTCCTGGAGGGAGAAATGTTCACATCAAGGACGCACAACAAGTTCACTTGATCGGGCTTTATAAAATATGCCGGAGATTAGTCCGAAGAGATGATTAGTGCTTCAACTTGTTACTTTGGTGTCACGGTTTCGACTTCGGTAAAGGGATAAAATGTGTACTTTGGGCTGAATTCAATCAAGACTGGGATGCTTCCTAAGTGAGACGATGTTGATGATATCATCCCTCCCTTAAGATCGGTGTACTAATTCTTATCAGTCCAAGGGGTGTCTGTTTGGGAGGGAGCTGAAGAAGTTCAGAGCATAATTCATATCAAAGCCGAAGTATTCGGATAAGAGAACTTCAAGGATGACAAATGAGATGCAGATTCTGATATACTTCGACATGACCAGAAGTGCAAGAATATGAAGCATTCTCAAGACATGCAGCTAATTCAGAAACTTCGTGATGACCAGAAGTGTATGAAGAAAGTTTTTGAAGTCATGTCAGGAAGTTATGTGCAAAAATCCAATCAAAACCGGGTTCGGTAGAGAAAACTTCTATGTCATCCTCAAACATTTCGTTCGTCTACAAGCTGAAGAAATAAAGCTGGAGTATTCAAGTAGATCGTCAAAGATATTCTCAAGGAATACTGGACTTCATTCTTATCATTTTTCTTTATTTTTGCTTGTAGGGAACATTGTAACCAATTCACGTGTGACGCCATCTTGGAGGGAGATTGTTAGCCTCACTTTTAGTGAAGCTGGCGTCTTACACGTGAATTGGATTAGTTTTGGACACTGCGTGTTACGCAGGGGTCTTTTATGTTAACTAGGAATAGTTAGCTTTTTCTTTTTGTATAAATACCCCTCATGGCTCTCCATGAGGGGGTGGATGTTCATTTTTCTTTTTTCCTTAATCTAATCTTTCATCTTTTTGTGTTCATCCCCTCTCTCTACTTTCTCTCACTAAAACTACACAATGATCCATCTAGTTTATTTTGATCAACCAAGACCTCCCGAAAAGGTGTTTTTTATCCTTGTCAATTGGTATCAAGAGCTAACCGGGGGTGTATTGTATTCGAGTGTGTTGTGTTTGTGATTTCATTTTTTTTAGCTCATTGGTTCGGCGTTGTTCCTTGGCTTATAAGCTTTGCGTAGTACTTATTTTGTGCGTGGCTAAGAAAAACGCGAGCACGAAGCTTGTGCTATTAGTGACTCAATCGATCGAGGATTTCAGTTTGGACCGAACGAGGGACTTTTTCACTTGGATCGAACGAGTTTACTTTCCTCTTTGGATCGAACGTGTGGTTTTTCTGTTTTGATCGAACGAGTGCATTTTCATTTTGGATCGAACTAGGGGGATCGAACTAGGGGGATCGAACTAGGAGTGATCGAACTAGAGGGATCGAACTAGGGGGATCGAACTAGGGGGATCGAACTAGGAGCATCGAACTAAAGGATCGAACGAGCGACGGTTCGAACTAGCGTTGATCGAACGAGCGGAGGTTCGAACTAGCGTTGATCGAACGAGCGGAGGTTCGAACTAGCGTTGATCGAACGAGCGGAGGTTCGAACTAGGGTCGATCGAACGAGCGAAGGATTCTATAAAAATCAAACATGTGCAAACTGAAAATCTAATGTGATCCAGGTATTGGGTTTTGACGAGAAAAACCTAAAATTGTTGATTGATTACTTTATAAGTGAGCATCAGTAACTCACCTATATTTTTCCATTATCCTAACTTGCAAGGGAATCCAGAATATTAGTAACAGTTATGGAATATCAAAAAGCTCTTACAATCTTAGACTACTCACTTAAGATAAAACTACATTCAAGCTAAAAACCTTCAGGAGATCATTCACGAATCGAATCCTGATGATGCAGGTACAATATTTATAATGTAAAATGGTCCTCACTGAACCAGAGGTTAAAGTTACCAAACTTTGATGAATGAACAAGACATCCGTCCATATCTTATGTTTATCACTAACATTCATATGTAGGTTAAGATGAAAGAGTAACTACCTCATCCAGCACCATCAGACTCATCACCACGTGCTCATTCACCGAACGACAAATATAAATACATGATGAAAGCCCAAGTACATGTTGCAAAAGTCTTCAGTAACACTGATACTAAACATCTTCCTTAAGGACACCAAGATTATCAAGACAAACATTTTCAAGGAGATTATTAACTAGCTTTCAAGACAAGTATGAGCATGTCGGTCCAAAGCATAAGACAAAAAGTACCAGTCCTTAAACGATGACTCAAATATCGACAACCTCTATCAAGTTTATCCACAACAATGAAAGATTTAAAGATCTTAGAACTAAAGACAAAGGCTCAAGATCAAAGATCATAATGTATGAAGGAATAAAGCCGTTACAAAAAATTTCAAGAGCTAGACCCAAGACTCCGGAGGTTAAAGACAATGAAGATCAATGATCTCACTTCTAAAGAGCACAATGATTTTACTTTGGGGGAGATTGTTAACCTCAAAATATTGAGTTAAACAAAGGAAGTAAAATACATTATTAAATGTAACCGGTCTTTACATTTTATGAACTTTGTATTAAATGTAACAGACTAGTCGGGATCACGGGCTTGAGATTTAATCTAACCTTGTATTTGTTTAGGGTCAAAAGCCCAACCAAAATCCAAGTCTGGTTCATCTTATGTAAAGATAAGTGTTGCCCTAGCAAGGGAGCCCTATAAATACCCTTCTCATTTCATGACAAGGGTTGGTTGTTTTCCATTTCATATTTCACTCTTATGAAATAAAACCTCCTATTTTCTTCTTCTATCTACTTTCTCTCTCTATCTTCTCTCTAGTTTTCTTCTCTTCTTCTTTCGTATATTTCTAATATGTTTATGTGATTTGATAATTATAACACCTCGTATTCCAAAGTGTTAAGTTATCCACCATGGATGCAAGACAAATTTTATGTTTGGAGTTATCTCTCAATTTGCAAGTATATAGTCCATTTCTCATATGAACTTTAGCTAGTGTTTTACCATTTTTACTAATAGCACAATCTACTTTAGTAAAACTAACTACACAATCATCATCACACAATTAACCTACGCTAATCAAGTTAAAAGCTAGACCACTAACATGCCCAACATTGGTAATTGTAATGGAGTCATGAGTAATATTTCCTCCACCGATGACCTTGCCCTTTATGTTGCTCCCAAATACGACATGTCAACCATCATAGGCCTTTTATGAAGTAAACAATCTTTTATTCCCGATCATGTGCTTAGTGCAACCACTATCCACAATCTAATCGTTCGGTAGCAGATCGCATTTAAGACATACCTATAGGTAAATATGAATTCAAGGTCTTGGTACCCATTGTTTCTTAGGTCCGTTGTGTAGCAAATATGGTGCCCAAGTTAAGCATTCTTGGGTCTTGAAGCAATGCACATAGTTTATGTAGACCGTACCTCGAGAACGCGGATCAAGGATTGTTTGGAAAATCATGAAGGTTTTGAAAGTTTGGTCCAACACTCCGAGGTGTTTTTAGTCTATGATTTGGGTAGAAGTTTTCTCTTCTTTGGAAGGTGTTGTGATTATAAGACGAAGAACTTTGATCAGTTGGTATGTGCGAAAAATCAGTCTAGGCGGCCGATTAATCGATGCCTAGGCTCTAGACGGGGATTAACCGCCTTGATTTTTACTAATCGACCTTATTAATCGGTTTTGTCAAAAATCGATCAACATAACGATTAATAGGATAAAAATTAGCCAAATCGAACGTAAATCGGCCAAATCGGACAAACATCTACTAAATCGGCCAACTCATTTATGGATAGAAATCGGCTAAATCAGGGATAAATCAGCCAAATCGGACAAAAATTGGGCATATATTTTCAAAATTTTATAATTCTATATATAAAAAGTCCAATCTGATTAATCCCCGTTTAATCTTCGCCTAACCGATTAATCGCTAGGCGGTACCCGACCGCCTAGCTAGCGCCTATCGATTTTTGCGACTTTGCCATTGATTGTTATAAAAAATTTCTTCTTTCAGAAGAATGGTTGTTTTGAAAAGAAGGTCTTCGGTTATAGAGATTTTGTTGAGGATTCATATTAGGAATAGTTAATGGGGGTCTATGGTCGACTCAAGTTTGTGAGTGTATCCAAGTTCAATTACACATAAACTGCTGATACCCTGTTTAGTGGTTAACTCTTATAAACCTCGTGGGTCGCAAAGAATTTTTGAGGACAACAGGTATAGCAAAATGTTAAATGAGACCGTGATTTTTACGCCCTCTGGCGCCTTATAGCGTGCTGGCGCGTCACTCAGCACATCAGATGCTGATTTTTTAGGAGCCTCGTTTGTCCTTCTTTTACAAATGTTATTGGTTTGTTTAGGCTTACGGAAGTGGTTTTGTCATATTTAGAAAATCCAAGACCTTCCTTATCATGGGACAATTTTTGACGACTTAACATATCATCCAAAACAACGCTAGTCTTCTTGAATTTTGAAAAACTTAATGCTTCATCTTGAAGTCTAGTAACATTTCATTTTAAAGAGTCAACCTTTTTGGTGAGTACATCACATTTTTTGCAAGGTTCAACCACCTCTTTAGATTTGGCATGTTTCTTTACTCCAAGCATGAGTTCACTGACTTTGCTAAAAAGTTTTGAATGTTCTTTTTAAAGAGTGCAGTTTTCTTGCAAAAGTTTTTCACATGTTTTAGAAAAGTCTTTTCTAAACTTTAGGAGTTCCTCATTCTCCTTTTGCAAATCAAAAATATCTAAATCATTATTAGAACTAGATGGTTTAGATACTACCTCTTGAGAGTCTATACAATGAGACATGTTGCATCATATTACGTTTCGTATTCGTCTTACCTAATATTTATGCATTATGAATCATTTTCAAAACTATTACATGTTTGTTTAATATTTTCAAGCTTTTGACTAGAGTAAACGTTTTCATTTCAAGTAAATATTAATGTGAAATTTTATGCAAAGATAAAATTACAAAAGAAAAGTGTTTTCGTACCAACAATGTTAAACTTTCAATTTAGGATTTACACTTACTCCTAGGTTCATTTTAACCCAAGAATTTATTAATTGTGATTGTGAGTTAGATCAATGCAAGCACAAATTAAGTTCAAAAGACACATTTTCCTTTTCTTACATACTAATGTGTTATTATGATCTTTTATCTTGTTTAGACAACCCATGTTTAAGCAAGATAATAAGATAACATGATTTAGATACTTTGTTGAAACTTTGATAAAATGAAAGTGTTGAATATTTTATGGTGACACATTTAAACACTTGAACTAATAACACGATAATCGTGCAAGACAATCTTTATCAATTGATCTGACAAGCTTACAGATGTGTCGTTGTGTGGTTGTAATTTTATGGTTTCAAGTTTTAAATTTATACTTTGTCGACTTAACCAAAAACAACACTTTAACGGTCAGTGTACCCGATCGGTGGTAGTTTCGTGGTAAGTAAGGTGTCGATCAGTAAGAGCGAGAAACAATATTTCAATTTATTAATATTTTGGTTATCTAAACTAAGTTAATTCTATTCTATGTTAAACCTATGCTAAACTTATGTTAATCCTAAAACTATATAAGGTGGGTTTACAGCCTAAGAGATGACACGTGTTTTTATGTGTGACTAAAATTAACTTAAGACACTAAAACACACGCAAATAAATTAACAGAAGATAAAAGAGCATTCGAGCCAAATATAAGGAAATTGTATTAACCATTATTAATCCAATCAGAACGTTGGTTTGTTTATTTAGTGCAATGATTACTTATCTCGAGGCGGCATATCATTCTTAAGACTTAGGCGTTACTTCTTCCTAAGACCTAGACACGTAGAATTCTGTCACAATTAAACGCGTCTGCATAAAGCATCCATATTTGCTGATTATAATCTATCTTAGGGATTAAAGCAATGGTGATCTTGTTAAATCCTAGCTCATCGAGACTTTACCCACTTACTGCTTAAAGTCAATTCATACACTAGTAGTCCACTAACCAAGTCTTTACCAATTAATCGAGAACGTACTCGTTGATCCCAAGGTCACCTGTTGGTCCAACTAAGCTCACAATCTAAGGGCAAAGATAGGTCGTTATTTGTGATCCTATTGGTCTAAATGTATAAATCACTATATGGAGAGCTATCCCGGCATCTAGATTACTTAGTCTGTATCACTAGATCCAGTTGAATGATAGGTCGCATACAAAAGCACGTAAGCAAGTATAAATTGATAAACATAAACAAGCAATCAACGATAAATTAAGCAATCAAGATAAACAAACCAAACATTCAGATCTTCATAATAATGGCTAATACCCGAAAGTATTAGCCTTCAAACGTCATAATCAATACAAGAGTAATAATTTAGCCAAGGTAAACTAATCGAGTTAACAAATGATACCAAAAACTGAACGATTACAAGAGTATAGGAGATTACAAGTTGTTTCCTATGGAATTGATTACGTTGCAAGACCTCTTCTGCTCTTCTTCTCCTCTGAAAATCAACTTTTATGGTTTAGGTATTGAAAATATGATTTAGCACACTTAAAACTCGTTTTTGAGTTTTCTATTTATAAGGTCTGGAAAAAGGTCGATACGGCGTATTGGGGGTTTCTTGGAGTAGGGACCACGTTTGATATCTTCCAGAATCTTCACATTCTATAACTTAAATATGGCGTATAGGATTCTCTGGATACGGTGTATTGATCTTGTTTCCTTCATGGTATTTTAGTGAAGTGCAGGCACAGATACGCCGTATCTTCCTTGATGGATACGGTGTATTGGATATCAGAATCAGTTTTCTTCATATTTCTTCGTTTAAGCGGCAGATTGCGTGCCTTTTAGTCAACTTCCACCAAGTACTCCATAATTACTGCAATTCTTAAATACAAACGATTAAGTAACAATTCTTTCCAATAATTATACAAAATGGGTTAATTACATGGGATAAATGATGCTATAAAAATGACGTTATTTTATGTCATCGTGTATGCACATGAAAAAGTTTTACGTGATGCAATGTTTATGAAAACGGTTATAGTCTAGGCCTACTAATGCAACCTTGTTCTTTATAACCATGGCTTTGGTATTAATCTGTCACGCCCCCAAAATGTCGCAGCGAAAAGGTAACTGGGGGCGAGTGACTTCATAGCATTATAACACAAAGCATAAAGAACGACCACTATATAGACGTTTTGAAAATAATACCACGTTTCTTTGATTTAAAGGATGCTGAATGATACTACAACTACTAAATGATGTACAAGATACAGAAAAGTGATCTTGATAATGTGATAGAGATGCGAAACAAGGTTGCTTGTCTCGTATGCTATTTTGGTAATTTCTTCTACAAAGAAAATTACCTACAAATAATATATGAACTATATAGAACTAAAATTGAGAGAATGATCAGATTATAAGAAAAATAAGAATGAGAATTGGTGAGTAAAACATGAGAAAGGGCTTGGTATTTATAGGCCTAATCTGGTACTATAACACGGGTCTTCCGGTTCCATATCCATAAGGGAACCGGCCAGTATAAGCCAATGGAACCGGCTTGCCCTGTAGCCCAGTTCTAGGCGGTTCCTTTTACCAAATGGAACCGGCCAATGCAAAATGATGGAACCAACAACCTGACACACAATCTGACTTTTAGATTGTCAAATCTTGAAATATTATGTGTAACCTTAGTAGATTTGCCTAAGATATTGTGAGATGATTATGTCATCAATGATGTAAAGAATTACATATATTAAAAGTCTAAGATAGGAAATATATATGTGTTTTAGTTTTTTACTTGTAACGATTTTATGAATTGTTATCGACAAAACACGAGAAGATCGTAAGATAAAAATAAACGTTTTTACTAGTTTATTTGTATTAACAATCTCCCCTTTTTTGTTGATTACAAAACATAAAATTGTTGGAAGTAAAAAATTTAGGGCATGAAGTTAAGTAGAAGTCTTTTTACTTTTTGCTTCCCTTCTCCCTGTTTTTGTCGAAACAAAAAATTCTAGATATGAGATGCAATGATATAAGTATGAGTTGATCCGAAGTAAATCAACATGAATAGTTTCAATGATTAAACGGGTTCTCTTGTTGTAGATTCAAAATGTTTTCTTTGCAGGAGCATAACCAACAAAGATTCCTATATCAGCTTTAGGTTTCAACTTACCAAGATCTTCACCATCATTAGTGGATAGCAAAGAGCACCAAGACATGAAGATTGTTGATCCCAATAGAATAGATCTTGCTTAGCTTGTATAAGGCTAAGTTGTATTGAATAAATCCAAAACAATTATGATAGAAACTTTGATTGTGAATATCAAAGACTATGCGGAATCTAGTCAATGATACTAAAAAGAATTTCAATGAAACAGTAATGAATAAAATTAATAACAAAACAGTTTACCAAACTTTCAGCCTCAATATAATACTAACGATCTTAATAGTGTTAGGGTTACAAAACCTTGAAGCTAATTGATATCAAAACAAACAATTTCTAGATATCTAATTCTATCCCCTAGGACCTCCTTTTATACACCAAGGAGTCCTAACCGGCTTACAATATTTTCCTAAGTTATCATGATCTTCTAAACAAATAACTTATACGTATCTTTTATAAAAATATCCTCTTATTATCACATAAGCAATCTTTATCTTTTCTCTGATAAGTCTTTGATCTCTTCTCTGTCAGCATAAACTCTTCCAACAGTTGTAATCTTTAAGCAGTTGTAACTTTCACACCAACAGTAGTAACTTTTGTACCAGCAGCACTAACTGTGTATAAACAGCATTAACTACTTAGAAAGTTTTATTCAATCTTCATTAGCAGTACTAAGTTACACTAGCAGTAGTAACTTGTAATAGTAACATATACTAGCAGTAGTAACATATAATAGCAGTAGTAACTAGCAGTACTAATATACACTAGCAGTAGTAACTTACACTAGCAGTAGTAACTAGCAGTACTAACTACTTAGCATATTTTTCATTAAGATTACTAACAACACTAATTTATACTTAGCAGCAGTAACTAATACCTTAACAGTCTTAACTTCCACTTAGCAGTAGTAACTTCCAAACAGCATCAAGAGGCTTTTAATCCCAACAATCCTCCCCTAAACTTGATATTTATCTTCAAAATCATCAAGTTTCTTCATTAAAAGCTTCATAATCACCAGGAGGATGCTTCCAAACACTTCACTATTTCTTGAGCTGTTTTGTCATAAGCTTAAGAAGCTGATAACACATTTCATTCCAATAGTCAGCTTGCAGCTTCTTATTTAGCATATCAGTGATTGTTGCAGGTGTAAGGGGATATCTCTTCTCAACTATCATATAGACATGCATATCTTCAAACCTCACAAAGTGTATCTCACATGAATCATATAGCCTCCAAAGCAATACTTTCTTTCTTTGTAAATTCCTCCATATTAGATCTTATACATGATGTTCAAACATAGTCTTTAGATCACCCCAAAGCACTCTTTTATAGCCTTCTTCTGGCCTTGTATTCCCATGCTTAGCTTTAACCAACTTCCATAGATTTTCCAAGTCTTCTCTGTCAAACTCTTTGAGCAGTTGACTAAATAATAAGTATGTCTTGGCACTTCCATCAGCTCTCATTATTTCATAATAGGCATTCCTTCCTTTTTTATGAATCTGGAAATTTACAATGGGTGCAAGCTTGGTAGCTAGAGGTATAGCATCAATTGCTACTTCATCATCTTGGACAATCTCAAAGCATTGTTTAAGATCTTCTTTCTCTTTTTATCATCTTCCATTTTATGTTTCTTTGCTACCTCTTGTTCTAGCTCTTCTTCTGCTCTCTTAGAACTACTTTCTTGTGCCATCTCTTCTTTGGCTTTCTTTGAGCTCTCTTTCACCAACTCAGTATCCATATCAACAAACATGTTTACCCTTGTCATGGCTTTATAAAATAACTTCTGAATTTCTACAAATGACTTGTTCTTCAATTGACTTTGCTTGTAACCAGCCATGTGTTTTAGATAAGTTAACATTGTACTTTTTTTGTGCTTTAGTTGGTGGCTTGTTCCTCTTTTCTTGAGCTCTTAATGCTGCAAAGTGTTTCTTTCTCTTTTTCAAGAGTTCTACAAACAATCTTGCCTTCTCTCCATCTGTCAATTCTTCTTGCTCTCTTGCTTTTAATCTTTCAGTCAATAACCTATCAACCTCTATCATTGCTTGCACATTATCCCATGAAATGTTGGCTTCTTCAACTTTCTCAGCATTCTCTCTTGCAAGTCTTGCTTGTTCTTCTTCTTCAGCTTGTATCTTGAAAGCAAGTTCTTCATCAAGTCTTATTTGTTCTTTCATCTTTAAAGGCTTCTTAGGTTCAATCATCTTAGCTTTGCCTTTATCCTTGATGTTTGAAGGTATTGGTGTTAGTGTTGTTCTTGTTGTAGATTCACTAGGGTCTCTAAAAGTAATGCTTTTAGCTTTGGGTATTGTTGAAGGTGCTGTTGTGGTTGTACTCTACACTGGCTCTTGTACCACAATCTTAGGTTTTGCACTCCTCAATTCAGCCAATGCTTGAGCCAAAGTGATCTCTTCAGTAGTAATTGTTGCAGCAACACTAACTTCAGCAGTACTAACTACTTCTTCAACAACTTTTTCACTTTGCTCTGCAACAAACACTTCTTCACCATTAAAAACATCTGTATCAAACATTTGAGCATCATCATACCTCCCCTGAGTTTCATCAACCAATGTAACTTCTGCATCTTGGTCAATGTCATCTATTTTCCTCCCCTGTTTGGATGCATCCTCCTGATCACCCAAACCTTCATCTTCAGAGGAAACAACTTGTGCAGATCTACCAATCTTGAATAATCTTTTCTTCCTTAGAGGTTTTGACTTCCTTTTCCTTTCCAGCTTCTTGACTCTCTTCTTCAAACTAGCAATCTCCTTTGCTTGAGCAGTCTTTGTTGTCTCTAAGTCAAGAACTCTATCAGACAGTTTTGTACAAAGGTCTATAAATTCCTTAAGTTTTAGTTTGTCCTCCCCACTTCTAAGTGTGTTAACTCTTGAGAGAGGTGGGTCATTGGACTGTGTAGGTACATTTTCCTCATTGGCAGCCTCATCTGCTGTGGGCTCTGTAGGACCACTAGATTGAGGAATCTCAGTGTCTTTTCTCTGTTTTCTCCTAGATTGTTTCTTCTGAGGTTATGATGTTGATGGTTGAATGATGGGTGTGTGATAGGGATCAGTTGGATAGTTGAACCTTCACCCATTTCTTCTTGAGCTTGAACCATCATGGTTGTAAATAAGGGTGTAACTGCTCCAGAGAATCTTTTCCTAACCCTTTTCATATTGCCAAATACCTTCTTTGTGTGAGAGGGTCTAACAAAAATTTCATCATGAGTAGACATATCACCAACTTGTTTATCCAGAAAGACTTGCACAAACCTTGGATACATTAGAAATTTGACACTACTATCCACATTCTTCACCATACTTTCAAAGATATATTTAGAAAAGTTGAATTTCTGGTTTGTGGCTAAGTAGATTATTGTAGAGGCCACAGTGCAACTAAATTCGTTCCATGCAGTAGACTTAGCACTTAGGCATTGCAGAATAGTATGAATCAAAAACTTCTATTGAGGAGAAAAGAAAGCTTTGTAGAATGTAAGTTTCTGAGAAGGTTTTTTATGCCTCATTAAAGCAAGTTGCTCAAAAATATCAGCATTGGGTAGACATTCAATTCCTTCAGCATCTTCCAATTGAAGATCTCTTCTTACGCTTGTCTCAGTGATGATCACTTTCTTCCCATCCACTAGGGCTTGTAACTAAACTTCTCCATTAATAGTTTTCACCTTTGTCGTAGCCTAAAACTGCTCAATACATGAAGTATATATTATAGGATTAACAGTTAACGCATATTTGATAGGATTCGCATTCAAGAAATCTAAAATTTGCTTAAACCCGTCACTTTCAGTGGGTTTAGCCAAGAACGCAACCATGTTGTGTGAATCAGCAAACTTTGTAGCAGACATTGTGGTGGGTTTTGATGATTAATGATGAAATTGAGTTAGGGTTAATGATTAGAGAGTATATGAAAGATTGAAATTGAGTAAAAGTTTGAATGAAACCCTTAATCGAAGTATTTATATAAATACCCTTAACAACATTAACGTTAGCTAGCAGTTGTAAGTTATGCTTAACAGTATTAACTTTCAACTAGCAGTAGTAAGTAACCCAGCAGTAGTAACTCAGTAGTAAATTAAGCCTAGCAGCATTAACTTACAACCAGCAGTAGTAAGTTATGCCTAGCAGCATTAACTTTCTCTAGCAGCAATAAGTTTATGCCTAGCAGCATTAACTTTGAATCACCAGCATTAACTCTAATTCCTTTCTAATCATCATTTCCATAATCAAATTAGTATTTTAACTTACAAATTCTCTCTGTCTGTTTTTTATTTCTCTCAATTCTTTTAGCTCACTAAATCACTATGTCTGCTTTTATCACACATCTCTCTTTCTGTTTTTCAACTCATAACTTCTCTCAATTCTTTTTCTCACTAAATCACTTTGTCTGTTTTTATCACACATCTTTCTTTCTGTTTTTAATCTCACTAGTTCTCTCTTATTCATTTACCTCACCATTTTCTTAATCATGAATTTAAAGATTTAGCATTCCAATACTAGCAATTAAATATTGAAATCTACTTACATCAAATGCTTTTGTAAGCAAATCTGCAACATTCTTGTCAGTATGAATCTTGATCATTTGAATTAGCTTCTTTTCATTGGAATCTCTGATGAAGTGATGTCTAATCTCAATGTGCTTTGTCTTTGAGTGAAAAACAGGGTTCTTCACTATGCATATTATGCTCTCCTTATCAATATAGATCTTTGTATGTATAAAGTTATACCCATAATCCAGCAATTGTTTTTGAATCCAAAGCACTTGGCCACAACAACTTGAAGTAGCTACATATTCAACCTTTATTGTGGAATTAACAACCACAGTCTGCTTCTTGCACTACCATGAAATCAATCTACATCCTAGGAATTGACAACCTCCTGTTGTGGACTTCCTATTTAAGCTTGCTCCTGCATAGTCACTGTCAGTATATGCCACCAAATCAAAAGGTGAATCCTTAAGATACCAAAGGCCCAATTTAGGTTGACCTTTAAGATATCTAAAAATTCTTTTCACAGCATAAAGATGTGACACTTTAGGGTTAACTTGGAATCTGGCACATACACATACAACAAACATTATATCTGGTCTTGAAGAAGTAAGATACATCAATGAGCCAATCATTGATCTATACATGTGTTCATCTACATCTTCACCATCTGCATCTTTGAGCAAAGGCTTATAGGTTTCCATGGGTGTGTTCGCTGTTTTGACATTACTAAAGCCAAATTTCTTCAAAATCTGAGTCACATACTTGTCTTGGATTATAAAAATCCCATCTTCCTTCTGCTTCATTTGTAGTCCTAGGAAGAATGTGAGTTCACCCATAGAACTCATCTGAAACTTCTTATGCATCATCTTTTCAAACTATGTGCATAACTTCTTCTTTGTAAACCCAAAAATGATATCATCTACATATACCTGTACTATCAGAATATCACCTTGGTCCCTCTTGATAAATAAACTTTTGTCTATTTGTCCTCTCTGAAACCTATTTTCTAACAAATAAGTAGACAAGGTCTCATACCAAGCTCTAGGAGCTTGATACTAACCATAGAGAGCCTTTTCTACTTTGTATACTCTGTCAGGGAAGTCTGGATCTTCAAATCCTGGCGGTTGACAAACATAGACTTCCTCTTCAATCTTACCATAAAGAAAAGCACTCTTGACATCCATCTGGTACACCACAAAGTCTTTAAATGAGGCATAGGCTAAGAATAGCCTAATTGCTTCAATTCTGGCAACAGGGGTAAAAACTTCATCATAGTCAATCCCTTTTTCTTGTGTGTACCCTTAAGCAACCAATCTTGCTTTATTCTTTATCACAATGCCTCTTTCATCCTTCTTGTTCCTGTAAACCCATTTAGTACCTATGGCCCTTTTGCCATTTAGTAAATCTACCAGGGTCCAAACCTTTTGAAAATTGAATTGTAAAAGCTCATCTTGCATAGCTTCTATCCAACTTTGATCCTTCAATGCTTGGATTACCTTCTTAGGTTCTTCTTGTGATAAAAAGCAAGCAACAAGCAATTTTGGAAGTCTTTATGGTTTGTTCTTTGCTGAACTGAACAAAACAAACCATGTTCTTTCAAATTCTTTGTCATTCTTCTTGTTTGAGGTGCTGAATTCAAGTATCCAATAATTTGTTCAACTGGATGATCTTTGTGTATTCTTGTAGTTGGAATAGGATTGACAGGCATAAATGCATCTAAATTGTTCATGTCAGTCTCTGCACCAACATCTTCATCATCATCTGAATAAACAATATCTTCTAATTCAGGCATATTTGGATCATTTGGAAGTTCAATGCTTGTTTTTGGATAAACATCATTAACTTCTGTGACAGCAACATTAACAGTTGAACTAACAACATTAACATTGTTAGTGTTGTTTCCATCACTAGCAGTATTAATATTGTTAGTGTTGTTAATATAATCATCCTTCTCTTAATTAATTCTTGGCCCCTCTGTACTTGGAACCTCACTATCTTTCCCTTCAGTTGGATTTCCACTTTCATTCCCTGGATCTTCAGCATCCTTCTTTTCCTCATCCCCTGATGGTTTAAATCCAGCATCAGGAGAATCCTTTGGACTAGAAGAGAATGGTAGATCTTGAGTCCATAATGGTAGCAGTATGTAATCTTTGCCAGGTACTGTCTCCACTCTAGCTTTACCTGTATCAGCACATGCTTTTGTTCCTGCATTACCATTAGACTGATTCCCTGCAACAACTGGCTTATAGTTTATAGAATTTGTTAGTGCATCTATATCAAAAAGCCAATTAGGTCCACTTCCTGCAACATTAGATGTATTTTCACTAAATTGTACATGCAGGTTCTCTTCTACTATCCTAGTTCTACTGTTGAATAGTCTGAATGCTTTACTATTGGTAGAGTATCCTACAAAGAACCCTTCATTAGCCTTTCCATCAAATTTACTTAGGTGATCTATGGTATTAAGGATTGTAACATGAAACCTAAATGGTCTCATGAAGCTTAAGGCATGTTTTCTACCTAGAAAAAGTTCATAAGGGGTCTTGTTGTGAGGCTTGATAACTAACACCCTATTTTTGACATAACAAGCAGTATTAACTGCTTCAGCCCAGAAAGTTGTTGGCAATTTTGAATCAACTAGCATAGTTCTAGCAGCCTCTATTAGTGTTCTATTTTTCCTTTCTGCTACTCCATTTTGTTGTAGAGTCCTAGCAACACTAAATTCCCTCTTAATACCCTTCATTTCACAGAACTGATTCATGACCCTATTCTTGAATTCATGACCCTATTAGATTTTCTATGCCTATTATGAATGTTTTAAGGAATTCACTAGTTTTATCCTTAGTTGCTAAAAAGAAAACCCAACTAAAACTACTAAAATCATCTATGACAACTAGGCAGTACATCTTTTTCATTAAACTCTTTACAAATGTTAGGCCAAACAAATTCATGTGCAACATTTGTAATGGTTGGCTGATTAAACTGACTGTTTTTGGTCTTACAAGAAGCTTTGTGTTGCTTTCCCTTCTGACAATCAACACAGGTTTGATTAATTTCAAAAAGTTTTGAAGGTAAACCTCTTACAAGGTTTCCCTTTACTAGTTTATTCATTGTATCACACGGATGTTTCTGGTAGAATATCACAATGATAATGCGAGGACTCTTGATACAACATGTGAACCATGATGATGTTCAACAAGTGTTTGAAAATGGAATGGTGTCTCTAACGAGATTTTTATTGATCTCTTGGCTATCCCTAGCCTTGATTAGTGCCTTTGTTTTTAGTACTCAGGCTGAGCATATTTGCCACTATTCAATATCAACAATCTCGGAGTGAGAAGTCAATAGATAACGTGTGGATCTCCGTGAAAAATGAGATAAGTATCTGTTAAGAGAAACCCGATGGCTGAGAAGGTTTGTTGCATTAACATCCCACTGGGTCCATATGGTCATTTTTCAACACGTTAGCAATCAACTTGTGATTCTGACAGCATATGTATTGACCCGGTTTCTGCCTTAAGTTGTGTGGAGGGCTTCTTTGTTTACACCCTTTATCCATACATTTCTTTTTCATTCTTCAACTCCTTCAATGCTTACCAAGACGTCATTACTAACACCTTGTTGTTATTGTCTAGTGATAACTCAATCTTAAGTCCGGCATATTCCCATATTACATTCATCTCAATCATAGCTCTAAGGACTGGCTATTTCTAACTTTGGATTATCCTTGGTGTAGATCCTCTGGTTCTAGTTGGATCATTAGGAATTGATTCCAAAACCTAACCACCTTATGACTTTAGAATAGTCGTAGAAATTAAGATGTGTTGGGTATAAGATCAAACCATAAAACCTTTCTTACGTTTCAGCACATTGAGGTCGATAGATCATATTTTAAATACATTCTCCCCTAATTTAAATAATAAACGACTTAGTTTTGAAATACTTGTGATTCAAATATGTCTTGAAAATTCCAGTGGGAGAAAATATTATCAACATGAATGTATTGAACATTTTGATAATTTTTGATACATAAGAATTGGTCGATGTGGATGTATCCAAGAACAGTAAAACATTTGTTTTTCAAAAAACTCCCCCTCAAAATAGGACCAATTGAAAAATTGTTGTCTTTTGAAAACATTGTGAGGGTTAGAGTGTTGAACACACAATTTTGAAAGATTATGAATTGTCATCGAGAAATTCTTGAAAAATTGTGTTCAACTTTTTGAAAAACCAAATGTTAGAGGACTTCTCTTCTAACGATAAGGGTAAGCGCACTGAAACGTACACTATCCTTTTTCTTGAGCTAAAAACATTGAATGTCTTGTAAGAACAACTCAAGACCGAGAAACTTTAATTTTCTCGTTATGAGGATAAGTTATAAACCTTCCTTTATTTGAAGTCTGGGTTAAAGGTAAGCGCACTGAAACGTACACTATCCTTTTTAAGGCAGGTATTCTACCTAGAAAAAGTTCATAAAGGGTCTTGTTGTGAGGCTTGATAACTAACACCCTATTTTGGACATAACAAGCAGTATTAACTGCTTCAGCTCAAAAAGTTGTTGGTAATTTTGAATCAGCTAGCATAATCCTAGTAGCCTTTATTAGTGTCCTATTTTTCCTTTTTGCTTCTCTATTTTGTAGTGGAATCCTAGCAACACTAAATTCCCTCTTAATACCCTTTATTTCACAGAACTGATTGATGACCGCTATCTTGAATTCAGTCCCATTGTCACATCGAATCACCTACCTAAGGTCTATTGATTTCCTATGCCTGTTATGAAGTTTTAAGTATTTCACTAGTTCCATACCTTAGTGGCCTAAAAAGAAGAACAACCAAACCACTAAAATCATATGTGACAAACTAGGCAGTACATCTTTTTTCATTAAATCTCTTTATGAAATGTTGGGCCAAACATATCCATGTGCCCACATTTAAATGATTGACTGATTGAACTGTCTGTTTTGGTCCTTGCAAAGAAGCTCTTGTTGCTTTCTTTCTGACAAGCAAGACAGTTTGATTAATTCAAAAGTTTGAAGGTAAACTCTTACAAGGTTTCCCCTTACCAGTTTATTCATTATTTTAAAAATTTACATGTTCCAAGCCTCCTATGGCAAAAGATTAGATTCACTGGTGTGTCTTTTGAAAAGAGATAAATTGATAACCTCCTTAGGTAACACATTCTTTAAGACAACACTATACATTTTTATCCCTTTCTAGAAACTTTAAGCAAAACATAACTTTCATCAGTTAACTTAAAGTCTGGAGACAGAACAACACATTCAGTATCAGTAAAAAGAACACTATTCTTCTTGTCACATATTTGTGAAACACTGAAGAGGTTAAGCTTTAGTTCCTTTACAAAATACACATCTTTAAAATCTAATTTACCAGTTCTTATTTTACCTTTCCTAATTTTCCCTCCTTTGGAATTACCTCTAAAGGCAACAAATCCTCCATCAATTTCTTCATAATCTGTAAGATAGGATCTGTTTCCTGTCATGTGCCTAGCATCCACTGTCAATCACGCCCTTTATCCTCAATCTTGCTATTGATTGCCTGCACATAATGTGTAGGAATTAGTTTCTAGTTGGTGACCCAAGCCATTACAGACTTGGATTGTGCCCTTGTGCATCAATATAGTTAAATCTTTTAAAGGACATTGATGCACCATTGTTTCTGGAGACATGGTCTAAAACTTTATGCTTTGGTCTCCAAACCCAACATGCTGAGGCCTTAACAACATTTCTCTTGTTTTCCTTAACAACACCAAGAACTACTTTTAGCCTAAGAGTATTAACCATTGTCCCCTTAACAGTATTAACCTTTTTAGTAAAATTACTGTTATTAGCTGCTGTTATTTTATTAAAAGGCCTTCTAGCAGTTGAATATGCATTATTAACAACATTTTTCATGGGTCATGTATTATTCAATGTTGTTCTTGGTTGAACAGTATTAACTTGTCTAGCAGTATTAAGTGAAATTGGGCCAGACCTAGTTAAGACTGTTCTTGGAACCATGTTCCTTTTTGGACTGGGGTGAATTAATTTAGAAAAATTCTGTTTGTTCACCCTTTGAACATTGGTCTCAAACTAGTTTTGCAATCTTCTATTTATTATCCCATTATTGCAATCATTCTTCTATAGTGATCAAAACTACCACACACATGACAAGCTTTGTTGAACATCTTAAAATCACTCCCTAATTTTTGAGACATCTGTTGGTTCCAGTTTCTCTTGTTCCCTCTAGGACTAAGGTCTTCAACCATCCACCCCGACTGCTGGTAACTAGATAACCCAAGTCTTCACCTTAAATCTTAAGCTCGAGCAAGTTATCATTGAAATCATGCATCCAACCAACCCCGACTTTAAGATAAAATAAGATTACGCCTTCGTGAAATCCAACTTCAATCTTAAATAAGTGATACCCGATCGACTTCGTAGTCACTTAGAAAATTTAATACTAAGTCTAGCCATTAAAATTTTAAGCTTCATGATTCTTTATGAAAATGATCTCGGTCTCGTCAATTAAAATAAATTGTCACATTGTCTCTATAATTCCATATATTAACATTAACCAACTTACTATCAAAATATAAGCCCAAAACTATATTCCTCTTAGAAATTTCGTTGGATTAATGCACTAATAAGTTTTTGTAATCATTAAATCCGGCCATACGTCACAAGCAAACACCAGCGTATACTATGTAGCAGCCCATAATCCAAACCAATAAATCATTCGGCCCATAATTGAAAGAAAATAACATTTCAGTCTGCCATACAGCCCATAGCCGAAATCCAACCCAATTCTATAGTATCAATCGGCCCATCTTGATTGTTATCTGAAAATCCAACACAATAACCATAATACACCAATATTTATACCACATTTACCCTAATTTCTAGTAACCCTAAACACATTCCATATTTTCCAATGCCACCATTTTCTATCTCTCCCAAACTAAAACACAGATTTCTCTCGATATCAACCTTAAACCACATAACCAATTTCCTGCCATATCACTCCGATACAACAACAACCATCAAAAATGAATATTGTACTTTCATCTCTTTCAAGAAGTACAGGATTCTTCATTCATTACTGTTCAAACTCGAATCACAATACCCTTTTTCATTTGATTTTGTATGGCCACAAACCTTAGTATCTTCATTAATTTACTCGAAGCTTATCAAGACAATGGCTTCAAGATCTTCTCGTTAAGGTCTCGGGTAGGTTTGTTTGCGTTTTGTGTTTGGTTAGAATGAACCAAAGGAAGAGAATAACAGATTTGTTATTATACTTTCTTTAATTTCGAAAAATGAAAGAGGGTGCATAACCTCTTTAGATCGATGATGATTCATTGCGTGTTCTTGATCTTTTAAGGTCTCGATATGTTTTAAAAATACGACACAATGAAACTGAGATCAATATTGTGTTTAGTTTCGAGTCTTTAGGATGTTTGAATGGGATCATGGTTGTTGATTTATGTGACAATGGGAATTAGGTTGTTTGGATTTAGATTTGAGATGTTGTAGTTGGTTGAGTTTGTTGATTGTTGTAGATGTTGTTTATGGGTTTGTTTGGATTCGAGTCTTTTTCTCTTTCTTTTTTTCTGTTGACTTGGACTCGTATGAGTTGACCCGGTTAACTCGGTAAGTACCGAGTTGACACGGTTTGGGTTAAGGGTAGTAACTCGCTGCCAAGCAACTCCCTATTTTTGACAACTTACTGGTCAGAGGAAATTTGGGCAGCATGACATTTGATTTTGACGTTAGAGAGTTGTCTTCAATTTGTACCTGTAACTCGCTACCCTGACCTGTCAACTCGCTACTTGTTCAACTCGTTATGAATCTGCCAAATCTCCACTAAACCTGTCAACTCGCTACACAAAAATACCAAGTCGCTAATACTTTTTGCCAACTCACTACTTGTCCTTTTCGTACTTTTGTCTTTTTGCAACAAACTTCAAATCTGTTTTTTTCTTTTTCTACTAAGTCTCTACCAAGAACATCAAATAAGCCCAGAAATACTTAGCATAGAAAATAAGCTGTTTGAGATTACAATAAGCCACGAAAATAAACAGATATGAAAATAAGTACGAATCAGAGAAACAAACCCATAAAAATAAGCCTCTACAATGGCGGTTTACCCAAAGAACAAATCTGAAACTAAAAACCACCCAAATGACAGATTTGTTCATAAGTTAAAATCAAAAAACGATGTAGGACTGTGACTATAAAAATATGGGCTTTTAGATCTGTTGGTAACAAGAAATGAATAAACATTATCAAACATAACACGAAACCAGAATCATGACAAAGGACAACAATAACAAATTAGAGACCAATCAGACCAAAAATGAAACCGACCCAAGAGTGTAACCATGGCTCTTGATACCACTTGTTAATTATAAAAGAATCGTTGATCTGGTGGTCTTGGTAAATCAAACCATATGGTAGTCATGTTTAGAGAGAGAGGGTAAAGGGAGAAACAAATATGTGTGTAATAATATGAAAAGTGAAGTTTACAAAAGTCTTACCCCTCCATGGAAGCAATGGAGGGGTATTTATACCACCATCTAATACATAAGTATGCTAAGTTGACAACTTTAGTCCCTACGTATGGTGGTATGTTAAACTATGATAATTCCGTAATGTCGTCACATAAAATAAAATCCTAACAATATCTCATAACTATTACATAAGCAATCTTTATCTTTTCTTTGATAAGTCTTTGATCTCTTCTCTGTCAGCACAAACTCTTCCAGCAGTTGTAATCTTTAAGCAGTTGTAACTTTCACACTAACAGTAGTAACTTTTGTACCAGCAGCACTAACTGTGTACAAGCAGCATTAACTACTTAGAAAGTTTTCTTCAATCTTCATCAGCAGTACTAAGTTACAATAGCAGTAGTAACTTGCAGTAGTAACATATACTAGCAGTAGTAACTTATACTAGCAATAGTAACTAGCAATACTAATATACACTAGCAGTAGTAACTTACACTAGCAGTAGTAACTAATACCTTAACAGTCTTAACTTCCACTTAGCAGTAGTAACTTCCAAACAGCATCAAGAGGCTTTTAATCCTAACAAGGACCATGGATCACGGGACTGCTAACGTCCCGTATCTGCTAGCATAGTAGTTTTTAGACATGTTGAGGGGAGGAAAAATGGAGCTAGGTTGTTCGGAGGTCACTTCATTGGGCATCTTGCTGCTCACTTCGGCCTCGTTAGTGATAATGGATTGAGGGGTTTGTCGATTATTGCCTGAGAGCTTCCAGTTATTGATTTACATGAGCTTGCTAGGCTCAACATCTGTTCGAGGTTTGGCGATACATGGGCTTGGGTAGCCCCGAGACCAAAGAGGTAGCAGGCTACTCCGGCTGGTTCCCCCGGAGCCACTGAGGATGCTCCTGTAGCTGATGAGGGTGCTCAGGCTATTCCAACACCTGTGCAGGCACCTCAGCCGCCGCCACCAGCTCCTCAGCACCGGACTATGTCACAGAGGATCGAGAGGCTTGAGGAGGAGGTGCGCGAGATGCGGCAGAGTATTGTGGGCTTACGAGGAGTTGTTGAGAGCTCTATCACCGAGCAGACCAGAGTCTCCACCTGGATGATCAGTTGTATGACGCAGCTCATGGATGCCAGTGGCTGTACTTATCAGGCATTTGATAGCACCCATGTCGGTAGCTCACGACTGCCTAACCAAAGGCGTGTCAGACCCAGGACAGGCGATGCCAACACCTATACAACTCCTCACACTAATGACATGTCCGACCTTTGATCTCTCCTCATTACTCCCTTATTATCTTTTGTGGACTTATACTGTACATTGATTACTTATATATATATTATGATAT